>JAPYZL010128655.1:0-12731 GCA_030522825.1 Platygaster orseoliae
TGTAAAGTTTGATAAATCTAACATTTGTAGTTTTTTTTTTATCTACGTACAAAGTTCAGTTACGATTTCGGCCGAAATGATAGAACGGTCCCCTTAATACGAGATGAACGATTTTTGTCCTGGTAAATAGCAAGCAATTTTCTGAATCCATCTTGTGTGCTGCTCGTCAATCTGAAATCATAAAAATGAAATAATGTTTTTGACGCATGAACATACAATGAAAATCGGTATTTACCAAACTCATCTAGTGCATAATAAATATGTTCATTTGATGTCAAAAACTGTTTATGCATTTTATCGAAATACCATTAAATAAATGAACTATAAAATAGATAAACCAGTGAAACTTTTTTCTTTTGTTTACACAACGAGTTTTTAGCTTTTTTGAAGAGACATTATATTTTTTTCATAAATCAGCAGCTATCAGTTCAACATAAATAAATAATATGACAAAATTGAAAGCAATTTTTTAAGCCCTGATATATTTAATGCCTAGATGTTATCTCTGTGTAGTTAAAATTTTTGTTAAAATTTCAATCGATGAAAAAAAGTTTATTACAACGTTAATACAAGAAATTATAATCACTGTTTTTAGAGATAACTTTATTTTTTTTGAGTTGTTAGTCACTGTATTTTGCTCTTCTCTATATTGAAACTTATTCTTAGATCATTTCCAATGATCATCTTTAAATTGCAAAAATGCAGAACAAGGAGTTCATTGAAAATAGCAATTAATACATTTTAAATGTATAATCCAAATCATTCTGTCCGAAAAAAGCCGAAAATTATTCCCAAAAGCTTAAAAAAAACTGATTCTAATTTGGGAATGTATATTATGATAGAATAAATAAAAAAAAAACCTTCGTCGTCATTGTTTTTCAAAGGAAGAGAAAATTTGGTTTTCATGACAGCAAAAATTTCAAACGTTCCAGTAATTTATGAATTTCAATAGTTTTTTTTCTGCGTTTCACTTGTTTTTAACATTTTTCTGGAGGATAACAAAAAAAAAGCAACTGCTGCTCAATGAAATTTGGTAAATCAAGTTCTTCGAAAAAGTTCATTTTTTTGCTGCTACAGCAAATGCTTTTTTTGTGTGAGTATTGGTTTTGAAATATACAGTAAATGAACCCCCCCAAAAATATAAATTACATTGTGTTGTTTGTGTTGGTAGAAAAGTGGTCAGTTTGATCATTCGTGACCTTCCAAAAACCGTGGAAACTCTCGCGTTCCTTGTTGTATCTGGAAAGTCCCCATTATTAAACATTACTGAAATAATTAAAATACATTATATTGTTCCTACGTATCACGTCCATCACGTGCAATCAAATATAAGCTGACTATTTGCGGCAAAAGTTCGGCATCCTTACAACTCTTCGTCCAGTTATCGAATTGCTGCTTCATCGTATCATAAAGCATATCGTTGAACTCATTATGGAAACTGTAAATAAACATGCCGAAAACGTATTATTAAAACGCTTTTCTTATAAATATACAATATTGATCTTACGAAGATGAATCTCCAACTTTCAACGCAGCATTGACCCTGAAACAAATGAAACATTATCAGATGAAAGCTCGGAACAAACGTAAATTGCAGAAGGATTATTTAAAAAACAAAGCTGAATTTGAAATTTGCAGCAGATTTTTTATATTAATACAGTAAAATCTTACTTCTGTTCATTGATGTCCTTGATGGCGACGCTCATGGAATATAGATATTTCGAAGTGGGTTTTTCAATAACAACCGAATAATTTGCAGGATTTTTCAGAGCCTTTAGCGAAGCATATCTTTCAATGACCACAGATTCTCTTAAATGTTGGTTCATGCCACAGTAAGCATACTCTCCGACGTAGGCATTTTTTTCAAGAAATGCTTTTGAACCGACTGCAGAATATGAATCTAATATACAGTTTTCACCAATCGTGGCATCAGCATAAATTTTTGAGTATTTCATGATTTCAGAATTTTTGTCGATCTTTACACCTCGTTCTGATGTGATGTATCGTCCGATTTTTGATCCGGGATAAATTTGATTATAGGATTTTATATTTGTATAGTCTCCAACATAGGCTTGATTCAAGTTGGTATTGGATTCAATTTTTACATATTTGCCGATTTCTGACTGGTTTATAACATTAGAAGACACCATTCTCACATATGCTCCAATAGTGCTTTTGAAAAAGTGATTGTCGTCCTGTATTTTAGCAAACATGTGTATATGCGTGTTGTTAATAACATTACCAGGCCCGATTTTTGCGTAGGCATGAATATGGCCGTGGTTTGTGAGCTTCGAATTTTTGATAGTTGTGAACCAGTCTATTGTTACTGTCGAATCATATTCAGCCGAAGATATGTCGCAATATTGGCAGCCCTGAAAAAAGAAGCAGGTTTGAAGGACCCATTTATATAAATATCCTTTTTTCAAGGGAAGTTTTTACCATGCACTCTTTTCTAACATGAATTTTTTTAAAAACTTTCGTTTAAAAGTAATAAATTTTTTGCCCATCCTATGAGTTATGCGATAAAATTTTTTTCTATTGAGTGTTATTGGTAGATAATTTTTAATCCATACGGGGAATGCAAAAGTTAGAGTAACTTTTGATTGTTTATTATTAAAACACTATACTGGATGGTCTAGTTTAAACGGGTCAAAGTTAACTCCCATTTTTTTCATATTTTTCTAAGTAAAATTATCCTGTGCCACTTTTCACATAACTTAAAATTAAAAAAGATATTCTAGTCAAAAGTTTTTAAAAAACGAAGATTTTTCAGATATTACTTTTTTGATTTTGAGTTTTGTGAAAAGTGGTAAAAGATTTCATGACTCAGAAAAATATGAAAAAAATTCAGGTATATTTAGATCCGTTATAACTAGACCACTCTGTATATCGCAAGCACCTTTAAATCCAATTAGAAGTCAAATTTTCAAAAGAATGAAGGAAGAACACATGTATAAATATTTATTATACTCTTGAACTGATATAACAAATAATACATGGCAACACCTAAAAAAAATTTATCTTAACGTACTATTTCGAGACAGTACCTTCAAAAATTCTCAAATTTCTCGAAAGAATAGATACCTTAAATGTACATTGCGCGAAAAAAAAAAGAGAATTGTTCTACTGATATTAAAAATAAAGGACGCTTGAAATGAATTTTTATGAAAATGTGTTTTATTATACTCTGTTCAAAAAAAAATATTGACATTGGGATAACTTCTATGTTCAGAAAAGTGGTTAGGAGAAAATTATTTTCAAGAAATAATTGAAGAAAAAGACTTCTTTCAGAAGACGAATATGCAAAAGTGGAATCTTACTTTTCAAGTTTGAATCATCATCCCAATAAGCATCATACAATATCCGTTAATTGAATCCTGAATCTTTAGTAAAAAAAAATATGTCTCTGAATATTAATAGATGGTGCTTTTTAAAATTAAAAAAAAGTTTTTGCACGTTCACGTAGAGTTCATGACTTTCCATTAAAGTTGGCAAAATTAAGAATTAATTAAAAAAAAGGATTAGGTCACCAGAAAATGCCTTTTTTTCAATAAATGGAATTTTTCAATAAATAAATTTCCTCCTTGCCAAGTTTTACTTATGAGATTTCCATGAATTATGAAAACGATAAGGAAAAAGTTCCACATCATCATCGTGAAAAAGTTGTAGTTTTCTACCTCAAAAAAATGCGGCGAATGAAATATGGAAACTAATCATCGAAATTATTTCGCATTCTTCTTGAATTCTTGGATACAAGCTAAACTTCGTACACGAAAAAAAAAATTAATCGGCATTTCAAGTCGAGCTAAGTTGAATAAAATTACTGGGAAAAATAATTGAACGTACGTTTTGCAACGTTTTGATAAAAACACTAATGTCGAAACACAATACTCGTGCAATGAATTTAAAATCATTGTCATTAAATGGCTTGATATCAGAATACGGTTTCAGTGAGTCATCTTTAAAAATTTGGAAACACTTTTCGTATTTTCAATATTCTTCGTGTTTTGAATTGATAATATTCTTGAACAAATCGAGAGAATTCCGCAATTGCATCATTTAACTGAAACGTTGACTGATAATGCAGTGAAAGAAAAAATAATGACACGTCATGCTGTAACATATGGAACGCAAGTTTGACTGATTTGTGGACAGTTTTAACAGATTTACAGCTTTTTAATATTTTTTCCGGGAAAATTGAACGTACATCTTGACAAGCATTGATTTTTCTTTATAGAAACACAGTAAGATTTCTTTTTGCAGAGAACTCAGAAATTATTCTTCATTCTCAGGAACATTTTTGCGAAAATCATGTGGATATTGGGGTATGAAATCGATAGCTACTTGAATACACGTTAACCGTGATCATACAGAAAAAGTTTGCTAAAACAAGTGTAAACTTACGTTTTTATAAGAATCTGCTTGAAAAAATGTCACGTTTTGTACGATATTTGTTACACAGATCCTGTTTCTATGTTGAAAGCAAAGAACTGACTGAGTAAGACATATGAATCACAGTTTTATCATGCGTATTTCCCTGTCGTTGCCGAAACATCGGACGTGGATAATGATTTCTAATCGGATTCGTATATTTATTTTTTTTCCGGATTTCAACTTTTCTACATATTCACTTCACACAGAATATTGTAATATTGTATACGATTCTTCACGAATACAAAATGAAATAAATAAATGCCTAAATAAAATTATTTTTTTTATTAACACATAAAAAACGTAACATGAATAACATGTAATAGTTAATTTGCTTTATGCTAGAAATTATGAATTTCTACTGTCATTTATTTATTTCGGAAAATACATCGCAACTTGCAAAAATCTTCATCAAATCCAGAAATTAGGGAATTCGATACGAAAGGTTTTTTTTACTTTAATGTTTTTAACGATTTCAGAAAAATTTATTATTATATCTCGTTTGGATTGATGTAAAAATTACATACCTATTCGAAGAATAAAAAGACAACACGTCATGTGGAAATTTTTTTATTTTATTGAATATCAACCCACTTGTTTTACACAGAAAACACGAAAAATCATAGAAGCGTTCTTACTAAATTTTGAATCGAATTTTTATTTGATATGTATATGTAATACAAAAAATTCTGAAATGCATTAAAAAACAACCCAAGAACGAGATGTCCTTTACTGTACCCCAATCGAGTTTCATCGTAACACTATTCTCTTTTACTTATTTCAAACTTTAGAATATCCTACCTAATCTTTTGTGAAAACAGGGACGTGCTTACTGCATGCCTACTAAAAGCAAACTAATGAAAATCACGAAACTACTATAAGTTTACATTCATCCAAATGTTTGCTGCCATTCACATTAGGTGCTCTGGAATCCTAACTTATTCGTATTTACTTTAACCCAAAGCGTCATTCAGAAACTGCATGTCAAAAAAAATGAGTTTAATGTTCAAGACAATTATCAACATACTAATATTCAATCATTTTCAATCGCCTGTCTTTAACTGTTACATTGTACCTGATTTATTAAAGTACTTTGATATCGAGGCAAATTCGGTCTTACTCACTTAAGTTGACTCTAAAAATCCAATTTTTGTCATTTCATTCAAAATTCAGTATACTCCGTCACAGCATTCCTTAGAAGATTCAAATATTGTCGACTATGATCTTTTTTTAATATTCTATTTTTTATATTCCTAATATTGTATATTTCTAATAATGGTATATTTCAATTAACTGTATAGAGACCCAGAAGCTTTTTTTAGAAACTATAAATCAAAATGATTCCATTGTTTCGCATCCACACTATACGTTAGTATGTTATTAAACTATTTAAATTTACACTTTCATTTACGTAAATACAAGTCCTTGGCAACTTTTCTATTGGATATAAATTGTATAACAGTGTTTTTAAACTATTTATGAAAGTTCTACTAGCCACATATTTCATTACTATAAATGAAATTATGAAGTTGAATTTGTAAAAAAAAATCTGGTCTTCACTTAAAACTGTAAAAAATTTATTCGGATCGTATATGAAATTCCGAAAAAAATAAAATTCCTACTTGAAATGAGAAATAAATAAAAAAAAAATGATTAGATTAAATAAATAACATTGAAAATTTGAAATATTTTTTTAAAAATAATACTACGATACATGAGAAGTTAAGTTGACAAAACTTGAATAAGTTTTTTTGAAAAAAAAGGGGATTACGTCACTGGAAAATGAACCTTCTTTTAGATAAATTGACATGGTTAGTAAAATTTTATTCTCACTGGATTTTACTTACGATATATGCATATCCATGAATCATGAAAACGATGAGGAAAAAATTCCATATCATTATCATGAAAAAGTTATAGTTTGTTTTAATTTATTTGCATCTTGCTTGAAATTATACATTTCTACTGCCATTAATTAAAAAAAAAAAAACGTTCCAATTTACAATAGTCATTCTCAAATCCGAAATTTTAAAAATTCGATATACAATTTTTTTTGAATGGTTTCAACGAATCGAAAATTATTTTGTTAGTGATTCTTAAGAATTTTTTATTTCGTTTGGATTCATTCGAACATCACATAAGTATTCGAAAAAGTAAAAGACCAAGACCACAAGATATGTGGAAATTTATTAAGTGTATTGAATTTCGATTCACTTATATAATACAAAAAATATGAAAAATCATAGAAGCTTTTATACTAAATATTTAAACGTCGACATTGATATGCGTAGAACGTATTTTCTTTATTCCTGATCAGGAAACTTTTTCGACGTCGATGGTTTCCAACATTACAAATGATTATTTAATTACATTATACAGTGGGTAAATAGACAGTAGAAGCAACGTAAAAAAACTAGGGAATGTTCGTTGATCCTCCGTTATCATTGTTCTTATCATTTGAATTTGGAGGTATGTGACTTCGCGTTGTACCGTCAATCAAAACTTTGCGTTTCCCATTCAGAACTTGCTGGACAAATTTGCAAAATTCATCATCCTTAACGCGAGACGGTCGATTTTTATCCTGGTAAATGGCGAGCAATTTTCTGAACGAATCTTTAGTGCTATCCGTCAATCTGAATTACGGAAATCAAATCATATTGTTAATGCACTGCATCCAATAGAAATAAATTTGTATCAAATATACCAAATAAGATAGAAATTACATTTCGTTGGCTGTCTTGGCAGAAAAATGGTCATTCTGATCATTCGTGACCATCTGAACACCGTCGAAACTCTTGCGTTCCTTGTTGAATCTGAAGAAAAATTCACATTAGCAATCGTTGCTGAAATTGTACGAGAACCAATCCGAAAAATATATTGTTCTTACTTATTACGTCTATCACGTGCGAACAAATATAAGCTGATTATTTCATGCAAGAGCTTAGTCGAGAGCTTAGCGTCCTTACAATTTTTCAACCATTCATCGGATTGCTGCTTCATCATATTATGAAGCATGTCATTGAACCTTTTGTCGGAACTGTAAATCAATACACCCAGAAAAGTATTAAATTTTCTTCAAGCTTAAAACGAGCAATAAATATTTCAACGAGATTGAACTTACAAAGATGAAGTTCCAACCATCAATGCAGCAGAGATCCTGAAACAAATAAGAAATTATTAGATGAAGGCTTGTTACATACGTAAATTTAAATTCAAAGCAGATTTTTCTTATAATAATTCAGTTAAATCTTACTTTGTTATATCGAAGTCCCCGATGGCTACACTCATTGAATACAAATATTTTGAAGTAGGTTTTTCGATAACAACCGAATATTTTTCAGGATTCTTCACGGCTACGAGTGAAGCAAAATTTTCAATGATCACCCATTCTCCCAAACGTTGGCCAGAGCCACAATGGGCAAACACTCCGACGTAGGCTTTTTTTCCAAGAAACGCTTCTGAATCTATTGAACTATGTGCATCTACAATACAATTTTCACCAATCTGAACATTACGTCCAATTTTCGAGAATGTCATGATTTCAGAATTTACGTTGATCTTGACACCATCATCTATTTTGACGTGACCTCCGATTTTTGATCCCGGATGTATTTGATTATGTGAACCAATTGTTGTAAAGGTTCCGACATTAGCATGATTCAAGATATTTCTGTCTTTCATTGTCACATGCCTGGCGATTTCTGATTGGGTTATAACATTATTCGATGAAATTGTTGAAAAGGTTCCGACATGAGTTTCATTCAAGACATTTCTGTCTTTCATTGTCACATGCCTGTCGATTTTTGATTGGTTTATAACATTATTCGATGAAATTGTTGAAAATGTTCCAATAGTGGTTAGGAACAATTTATTTCCGTCCTGTATTTTAGCATAGCCGTGTATATTCGCGTTGTTTAAAACATTACCATACCCGATCGTCACAAAGAGAGAGACATGGCTGTCATTCGTAAGCTTCGATTTTTTGATAGTTGTGTGCGAGTCTATTCTTACCGTTGAATCATATTCAGCGGAATTTATATCACAAAACTCGCAGCCCTAAAAAATTTGGCAGGTTTTCAGTGGCGTTTTTTCCGTGAAACTTCTTCCTAAGGTCAATTTTTTTTCAACAACTATGTAATAACGATAATTATTCTTGGACTTCTTCCTCAACACGAATATTCAGAAAACTTTTTCAAAAATCTTCCGGTTCTTGTATAGATAACGATGAAACAAAATATTTTATAAGTAGTTTTAACGAGATGCCTTAGAAATAGTGATAGTGCATTTACTTTCAAAAAGCAAAATTATTGTTGCTGATTGAAATTGATTTTGTTAACCTAACATGTTTTTCAATAATGTATATAACATGTAAATGATTTTATTTACTATCTTTTGAAACTGATATCACAATGAAAGACTTGGCAATGCACCATAAAAATTAAATGTAAGGTACAATTATAAGATGGCTCATTCGAAAAGAGTTAAATTCCATAGAATCATTGACTTTTATCAGGTGTACTGTGTAGAAAAAAAAAATGAAAACTTAGTTAGACTGATTTTAAAATGAAAAGACACTGCAAATGAATTTAAAAAAATAT
The DNA here is from genome assembly GCA_030522825.1 of Platygaster orseoliae. Taxonomy (NCBI): domain Eukaryota; kingdom Metazoa; phylum Arthropoda; class Insecta; order Hymenoptera; family Platygastridae; genus Platygaster; species Platygaster orseoliae. The sequence continues at coordinate 9,030 of JAPYZL010128655.1, forward strand.
GGACTTTAAGGAAAATATCTATGTTAGACAGAAAAAGTCTCAAGTACATTTTTTTTTGAGAGAAAATTGTTTCAAGAAAAAGACTTCTTTCAGAAGACGAATATGCAAAAGTAGAATTCAATTTTATTTTATTTTATTTTTAACTTCATTCGTTAATCAAATTCTGCACCTTTAGCATAAAAAATATGTCTCTAAATACTGATTTATGATGCTTTTTAAAATTAAAAAAAAAGTTTTAGCAGGTTCACGTAGAGATCATGACTTTATATAAAACTTGGCAAAGTTAGGGTAAATTAATTAAAAAAAAAGTGGATTACGTCACAGGAAAATGCCCTTTTTTCAATAAATTAAACTAGTTACGAAAATTTCCTCCTTGCCAAGTTTTACTTACAAGGTTTCCATGAATCATGAAAACGACGAGGAAAAAGTTCCACATCATCATCGTGGAAAGGTTGTAGTTTTCTACCTGAAAAAAATGCGGCCAATGAAACGTGGAAACTAATCATCGAAATTATTTCGCATTCTTCTTGAATTCTTGGATACAAGCTGAACTTCATACACGAAAAACAAATTTGACAGCATTTTACGTCGAGCTAAGTTGAATATAATTACTCGGAAAAATCATTCAACGTACGTTTCTCAACGATTTGATAAAAACACTCATGTCGAAACACAATTTTCGTGATGATTTCAAAATAATAACTGGAAAATATAATTGAACGTACGTTTTTCAACGACTTGATAAATACACTCATGCCGAAATACAATGCTCGTGATGATTTTTATATCATTGTCATTTAATAGCTTGATATCAGAGTACGGTTTTAGTGAGTCATCTTTAAGCAGTGAGTCTTCTTCAAACAGTGAGTCATCTTTTCAAATTTAAAAAAACTTGTCGTATTTTAAATATTCTTTGTCTTTTGAATTGATAATATTTTTGAACAAATCGAGAGAATTCTGCAATTGCATCAATTGCATCATGCAACTGTAACGTTGACAGGATAATGCAGTGAATAAAAAAATAACGACACGGGATTTTGTAACATATAGAACGCAAATTTGACTGATTTGTGGACAGTTTTAGCAGATTTACAGCTTATTCATATTTGTTTCCAGGAAAATTTCACTTAGGGGAAGCTGGGGCGTTAATAGCCACTTTTGGTTTTACGTAAAAAATAGTACAGAAAATAAAATTTTCAATTAGTATGTTATATACTATTCGAAAGCTACAACCTTCAGCTACAAAACGCATATGGTTTGAGGTACATATTTCCACTTATATAGGCGCATCCTGATTCAGAGTGCACCAACCTCGAAATCGAAAATCTTAAAGTGGGTGGGGCGTAAATGGCCAGTCAAATTTCGACGCAGTAAACAATCAGAAATGACCAAATATTGTGTGTAAATGAAATTTAAATGCTTTGTTGGTATCTTACAACTGTTTCGTACATGAAAAACCGTATTTCATCTTAAAATTACTGATTTTATTACAGAAATATGAAAGATAATCAGTAAAAAATATTTCAAAGAAAATGGAATTCTTTTTAAGTTGAAACTAAAGTTGAAATGAATAAAAAAACATTTCACTCATAATATAAATCGCTGTTTGGCTCAGGGAAGTAGTTCACGCATGTGAGAATATTGTCGCTTGTGCGCACACAATCCGGGTGATCTCTGCGGGTGCATTCAATGCAAACTTTGCAGCGCTGAATATTGAGTAATTTGTCGTAGCAAACGCAGCATTTGTTCAAATGATTCGATGGTTTGGAATCTTCGCTCATCTTTTGTGCTGTCGATGTACTCTGGCGTGTTGTACGTGGCGCAATTTTGGCTGGCAAACTATACCGTGCGGAGCGCGGTGCAATTTTTGATAGCTTAATGGTTTTTTCGTAACCCTGTCAGTTTTCTTGACCATCAGTATCTTAGCTTCTTTTGCTGCTTTCTTTTTCGCAGTTTTTTATATAACAACATAGGTACATTTACAATAATGACCAAGTCTAGTGGCCATTTACGCCTACCAAAAATTGGCCATTTTCGCCCCACCACGTCATTTCGATTTTGCGGAGTGATAACACAAACAGAAATTATTTTGTCATAAAAACCACTAGTACCATTCGATTCAAAGCATCTTAATTATCTAAAAACACTCACTGGATATATTTTGACCTTGCGAATATATTGTACAACCAAAAAACTTGAGAACAAGAAAAATTTACTTTCGACGAAAAAATCGACACTTTCGCACTCGCCAATGACTGATGCTCAACTGAGAAGACGACATGTTAAATGAACAAATGACAATTGTAGCTTATGCTCAGGCCCACGTATAGAGGGCATACCTGATGGGATCTGACATTTAGTGTTTGAATTATTGCGAGTGGCCATTTACGCCCCGTGGCCATTTACGCCGCAGCTTCCCCTACATAATGCCAAGCATTGAATTTTTTTATAGAAACACAATAAAAGTTCTTTTTGCGTAAGTCTCAGAAATTATTCTTCATTCTCAAAAACATTTTTGAAAAAATCATGTGAATATTGAGGTAATAAATCGATAGCTACTCGAATGCACGTTAACCGTGATCATAGAGAAGAAAATTTGCTTAAACAAGTGTAAACTTACGGTTTTATAAGAATCTGGTTGAAAAAATGCCACGTTCTGTGGGATATTTTTTACACAGATGATGTTTCTAAGTTGAAAGCAAAGAACTGACGAGGGTTCTGAAACTCCCACGTAAGCGATATATTGCATGTATTTGCGCGCCACCTAGCGACTGGGTTAAGATACTACTTTGATGCGTGCGAGAATTCAAATGCAAAATAAAAATCGAATTTCTTATATTTAGAAATTATTAACGGCAAAACATAAAATAAATTATACAGGGGATTACAAAAATGAAACATCAATTCTCGAACAATAAATATTTTTATTTATCAATAAATACCCATACATCAATTGGTAATGCGCAATACAAACATCGTAAATTTTGCTGTTCACATTTTTTTGGAGAAAATGAAAATTCACAAAATTTTATCGGTATATTAGAAGTCAATTGAACCAACGAAAAATTTTTTGGTCCAGTTTCTTTCTTATTTACTAATTTTTTTTGAGTATTCGCGGAAAATACTTCTCTATCTTCACATTCATCGAAATGTATCTGAATTGAAAAATATAAACCATGTATCCCACAATATTTTTGTTTTTCATTTTAAGTCTGAAAATTGTACGATGCATTTGGAGACGGAGTATAAAAATTAAAAATAATGTTAGTTTTTTACAGAGTTCTAAAAACATAATGATTAAATTTCACAACATGGTTTCATACTCGAGATCTTGTAGTCAAATTCAAAAATAGCAAAAATCAAGGATTCCCGTCCATTTTCCCAAATGCAGTTTCCCGACACTCAATTTTTCCGACGACCTTTTTCCCGACAGCACTTCTCCCGACAGACTATGTTCACGACAAAAATCCTATGATTGAATTAAGTCATGATTATCCCGACAGACTGTTTCCAAAAATATAAAAAGTTTTCTTTTTTTAATCAAAGAAGACATGATTTCGCAATAAATTTTATTAGCCAAAAAATTCGTATAAAAAATGATCGTATAAAAAGTGCAAGGAAAAGTGTATGTGTATATATATATATATATATATATATATATATATATATATATATATATATATATATATATATATATAAAAG
>JAPYZL010128682.1:0-22632 GCA_030522825.1 Platygaster orseoliae
TAAAAAGTGGCAAAGGACTTTTTTACTCAGAAAAATATGAAAAAAATTTGGGAAAAGTTTGGTCCGTGAATTTGACCCCCACTTGTCGATAAAGGGCATTTATCATTAAAATTTTTGACTTAAATAACTTTTTAAATTTTGAGTTTTTTAAAAAATGGCAAAGGAAAAAAAGTCTTAGATTTTCATTAGGAATCTATGGTTTTCGACTGTCACACTTTACTTGGGACACCCTGTATATTTATAAGGTATTCAGGGCGTATAAAATATACCATTTTTTTATATTATATGAAATATTAAAAATATATTCTATTCTCATTATACTGCTAATACAAAATGAATAGTTCAGTTTAATAAAGTGTAATTGAACTGAAAAATGTTGATAACTTTTTTTTAAGATTTTCAATATCGGTTATTTGTTTTCAACTCCAAACACGATTTCATGAAACAACCAAAAATTTTAAATGCTCTTTTTACATAACTAGCATTTTTTCCATGATCGCAGTGTATAATAATAACGAGAAAAAAGTAGCGATTGCGGCCATTAGCGAAAAAATGCTCGCTGGGAAAATCGAAGGAGATGAGGAAGATACTAACATCTGTATCAACAAGAAAATAATTAATGGCACGGACAATTGATAACAATTGGTGGGAAATATTGGACGTGAAAATATGGACGGTTTACTTTGTAAACAAGGTGCTTTACAGTAGTCGAACTAAGAATTCATTACGGGCTGAAGCAGATAGAATATTTTTTATTTTCATCGCAAACATGTTCGAAAGTCCTCAAAAAGTTGAAGCTCTAAATAGTAATATTAAGATATTTCACATTGAACTTTTCTATTTTTCACAAAAAAAACATATATCGCTTATAGTTTCTTGTACGAAAAATCACTCGACATATAAAATGAGTATTATTTTATTATTCCATTATTTTAATAAGTCTACTCATTATTGTAGTGGATTTCTACTAAAGTTTGGAAGTAGTAATTCACGCGTTTCTTTAGTCATAACTTACTTATTCAAATAGTAAGCTAAAACTACTATTTCAATAAGTGATTTTTCACTATTATTTAGTAGCTTATTTTTCTTTTTTATAAATTACTGAAGTTCCACTAATAATATAATTAGTAGTTTTCTATTAAATTAAATCGAGAGAGCAGTTAAGGACTTCTCGACTCGAAATTCAAAAAAAAAAAAAAAAACATTATATATCTTTTCGGTTCGGTGATTTTTATACACCCTGTATAAACAGTTCTGGCAACCCTGCAATCACGAGTGCCCTGCCTGTCTCGCTAAGACCCAATTTTTCATTTCTCCTCCTCTCCGATTTTTGCCCTTTCACCGTGGTCGTTTCACCTCGCGAAACGCGTCTTTTTTCAAAACGCATATTTGCCAGTGTTTTCCGCGTCGTAATTGAAACGTCCCGGTAAAGTTGAAGGAAGGCCGTTGCAGTTCATCAGTCATTCCGCGAGTACGCGACAGTCATCGCTGGCGCATTCGCTACCCCACAGAGCACGAAATGACGGTGGCAATGTGGGGCGAAAAAAAAGCTCTGGGGAACCGGGGAAAAGCGGCGGATTGAGAAAAAGACGGAAACGGAACGAGAAAATGGAGTGGTAGAGAGCGAGTACGAGGGATGTGTGTTTTCACGTAGCGGCTGTACACTCGTGGGGTAGGTCGTGATTGCTCGGCGATACAAAGGGTGGACGGAAATCCCTAGGCACCCTTCTGCATTACGGCTCGGGATCTTTTCCACGTAGATGGAAAAATGAATGGAGACAGGTACAAAAAGAGGATGCTGGAGAGATGGATCTGACGGGGGGAAAAATTATGAACGTAAATAAAAAATCGCCGAGGCAAAATATACGTGTACACGCTGGATCTGAATATCATACCGAGAGCTTGAGAGAGCGGAAATTGTTTATACAAGGTGACAGGCTGAAAATCATTACAAATGTTTATTTTTCAATGTGATGTCTTTTACTTTGATTTCATGACTGAAAAAACGGTTTTAACGAATTTTGTCGGGTTTCAAAATTATGCTGAAACTTGTAAAAGCATAATATTGAGGAACTGGAGCTTTCGATTCTCTACACTGAAGTTGAATATAAATAAAATAATATAATACATAAAAATTTTCATCAGGTTATGAAAAAGAACTCTTTGTATGTTCAAAGTTAAAAAACTGGAAACGTTTAGATAAAACTTTGAATATAATTTGTGACGTGTGTAGTAAATCATGATGTATATGTGATTTTCATATTTTTTTTGTGTTCTTGCGTTTTGTGATAATGTTTTTTTTTTCAAGTCTTGAATATCATATCATATAATATCTCAAGGTAATTGGTATTTATAAATAGATTTCCATTAATAATTCAATTGCCAAAGTTAAATCTTTGTAATTTTACGATCAAACTAGGTATATGTTTTTTTAAAAATCATCAATCCGCAAATCTCAGCAAAACATAAGAACTTTTCGTAAAAGTTCAGATGTAATATCACAACTCAATAGTCCTCCACAGTTTAAATGTCAAAGTCTCCTGATTTTCATCTCGCGATATCTATTCCCTGATGCTATTTCTTCTTAGACATACACAACTTCGTAACAACTAAAAATATTTTTCTAATCTCGATGACGTTGAAAACTCGTTGAAAAATTTTTATACAACTATACTCTCTTGTAAGGAGAAAAAACTAAAACACAAAAAAAATACAGTCAACCTAAATTGTTTTTTGTTCCACACAATATAATTTTAGTTTTTTTATTACTTTTGTGCTATTTAAGTTATTACATTTCACGTAACATTCATATGTTTAAAAAGTCGTATTTCTCAGCAAAAAAAAGTGTGTTAGAGCAAAAAGAAGTCACAGGTGACTAAAAGCGGCGAACGATGCCTCGCCTATCAGCCATTCGGCCGTTTAGATTGCAGATAACAAGCTCGCACTTAATGCGCGAACGTAATTTCATTGGGAAAAAGGGAAACTTGCTAATGAAGCGTCGGGCAATGAGAAAGTCATGAACTGCCGAACAAACAAAACGTTGCGCGGCACGAGTCGCAAACGCGCTGCCGCCATGGGTTGTCGTTTCATTCGGTTTACGATTCAATTCGCGTGTAACACCAACACGAGTTCCACCTGCTGCAGAACATGTTTTATATTATTTCATAGTCTATTTTTATGATCAGATGCTTTTCATTCTATGAAAAAAAATTTTTGCACGTTGAAAAAATAGTCATTAGACAAAGTCGATTGAAAATGATGCATTGTTTTGGAGTAAAAACTTTTCGCTCTCGTTATGAAGATTGAGGTGTGAATTTAAAAAAAAGGCGTTAGTATGGAATGGAGGTTTCTTTTTTGTTTGTTTCATGCAGTCACTTTATTTACACGGTTCGTGAAGGAAAAATTTGTCTTGTCTTGTTTGATTATTTTAATTGTTAATGAATTTTTAATGTATTATTTTGAGTATTTCTTCAAACTTTACAGTTTTACTTATATATAAAAGACGCTTTTGTTCAACTTTTTCTACGTTTCATATACAACACGAAAAAAAAAAAATTTTCTGACGCTGTTTTTACATAACTTGACATGAAATTTTTTTTTTAATAATTTTTTTATATTTTCAACCCTTGATTTCACCTATGATGGATGAATAAATAACTGAAATAAAAAAATGGCAACCTCGAGCAATGAATGTACTAAATGATTTTCAATAATGTTATTTAATGAAATGATAATATACGTTTAATATTGATCGACTTATAATGTTCTTAAATAATAAAAATTGTATAATAAATAATTTAACATTGTGTAATAACTTTTCGGATTCTATTAAAAATTGTTAGATTTCTTTGATTCCTAGAGCATGAAATTTAAGGGGGAAATACCAATTAGAAGTAGGAAACGGTTACTTAATTTCGGGCGTGGATAGGAAAAAAACTGTGGATGATAGAAAAATCAAATTTCGTACCTAGATTGAATGTTATATTTCTAATAAAACAAAAAAAATTTTACTGCAAAATCTGCATCTGACTCGTTGTCAGAAGCGTGCAAAAAAGAGTCTGCAAATTCACGAGAAGCGTGCAAAAAAGAGTCTGCAAATTCACGGTGGGACAAGTTGCAAGAACACGGCTTAATCGATTTTCATAATTTTTTTTTGCTAACTATAGATAATACTATTCTCTAGTTCTTGACATTTTCAGTTTAAAAAAAGAAAAAAAAATTTTTCTTCTGAAATCGAAAAAAATCGAATTCATCATTTTTTTTCGAATTTACTTATTTTTTTTTGCAAAAACAGCTTTGTTTTTGCTGAAAAGTCGATTGTCAAGGACTAGAGAATAGTATTTTCTATAATAAGCAAAAAAAGTTATGAAACTTGATTCACCCGTTTTCTTGCAATCTGTCCCACCGTGACTTTGTAGACTCTTTTTTTGCACGCTCCTGACAACGAGCCAAATGCAGATTTTGCAGAAAAATTTTTTCTGTATTATTAGAAATATAACATACAACCTACGTACGAAATTTGATTTTTCTATCATTTATAGTTTTTTTTGTATCCAGGCTCGAAATCAAGTAACCGTTTCCTACTTCTAATTGGTATTCCCCCCTTAAGAAAACTATATGAAAATTCATAACATGAGAAAAATCTTCGAGTTGTATGAATGAGGAAATATGAAGAATACTAAAAGTATTAAAAAAGACAAAAATTATAGCTAAAGTGACTTGAAAATCACTGGAATCGATTTCCATTATAGTAAATACATGTATGAAAAATAAAAGGTTAATGAAAAATGTATATGGAAATTTTTTGACTCTGGACTCCGAATTAATATAGCTTTGAAACTTCAAAATTTATAAAAAAAAAATTTTCTTATCAAAATTAGATCATCAAAGAATAAAAACCATAAAATACCAGAAGAAATAAATTTTTCAGGTCCTTTAGAAATTTCTCGATTTTCCGTATTTGATGTAAATCATAGAATTCTGTAGTAATTCTCGGTTTTTTCATAAATTTCTTGTATTTTTGTGAATCACACTACAGATTAAAAAAATGCGTTATTATAGTATTGAAAATTCAGAATAATTTCGAGCTTCCAGTATTTCAAAACGTTTAAATATTCTTTAAATTGCTATATATATTGACAAAATTACTATAATTATAATTCTTGATAATTTAGAGTATTTTCAAAAAAAATGTCTATGAAAAAAAGATGTGCGTAGATTTTGAAAATGATATAGATTTCCGTACTTTCGAAAAAACGTATAAGATACTGTAGTGTTTTATAGTATATAAATATTTAAATATAATATTTAAATATATAAATATAATTTGAATAATATGTTATAATAATAGATAATATTAATAAATATGGAATAAATAATTTAATAAATTATATATAATAATGATATATATATATATGAATTGAATATAATATATATAAATATAAATAATGAATAATAATAATATATAATTCAAATATAATATAAATATATATTTATAAAATATTAAAATCTAAATTTTAATAATATAAATAGTAAAATATAAAATATAGTATATTTTATAGTATATAGTGCTTTCATGCATATCTGATATTTCTACTGAATTAAAAAAAGTTTTTTAGAACTTAATAGTCTAGAATTCCTAGTTTTAGACATCGCACGTATTTGTTAAGATTTTGCAGAAAACAGTTCGTTATAAAATTCCAAGACTTTTAGTATTTCTTAAGTTTGTTTATCACTCGAAATACTTATCGGTATTTTTACGAATTTCTGTATAAATTTTTAGAATTCGAGGCTTTTGAGTTCAAAGTTTCTTAGATTTCCAAAATTTTCAAGAATTTTAGTTTTATTATACTCTTTCATTGGGTTCAAACAATTCAAAAATTTCTTTTTTACCCACGTTTTTCTAAGCAAGCATTCAGAGTTATAGTTTTTTTAAAGCCAAAATTATTGTTATTTTTAAGTTAGTGGAATTTTGAGAACTAACAGAAAATCATTTGTTACATCCTTTAGATTGTAGTAAATACTTTTTTGATAATTTTCTTCTAGCTTCATCACTGTATATTCTTATCTTCATTGATTACGTCATTTTAAAATATCATAATTACAAAGTCAACGAAGTATTTTGTTAGTATCTGTAATTTCGTTTTTTTTTTGTGGTTAATAATATATTTCCTTTTTTCCATTCTTGCATGAAATGTTAATTAATTTATCATAATTTCCGGTAAGGTTTTAACTACTAAAAACCCCTTCTACCTACGCGCCAGAACAGTGCCAAACACACGACGTAAGTTCTTTATCAGCCGTAGACGCGAGAAACGCTTGATTGCATTGCAGAGCGGTTCTTTTGGCTCATCAAGTGCTCGCTCGTGTCAAATGTATCGACTTCTTTGTCGGTTTTTGCGTCCACAAATGACACGCTTTACCAGTGCTCTTTTTCGAGCGACACGTTGACACACTTTATTGCACTTCCACAGGTGCTGTCGTCTATTCGTCTCTATCGCTGATTTTATTCTCATTTTTGCCACGATTTTTAACGAGTTTCCTCTACTCAGATGCGGATTTTGCAACAGCTGTGAAGCTTTAATAGTCGGTTTCGAAACTTTTTCGTGTTGTAAACGTCCGTCGTAAATTTGAAATTTTGTTAGAACCATCATTTTTTTCGGTCAGAAGTAATTGTCGATTTGAGTTGCAAGTATTTTTAACTATTTCAAGACATTTATTTTATAATATACTGAATAGTTTTTAATGCTACGTTTTTTATTTATAATTTTACTACCCGTAACATACATAATTTCTGATTAATGAACGTAAATTGGAAAAAAAAGAAGTGAATCAAAAACTCATCTTTATACCAATAGTGAAGCAAAATTGATATCATTATCGGATAAAAATCCCTCAGATACGGAATAAGCACAAAAATCGATAACATGAATCTCGAAAAAAATGCATTGCCGTTCTTGCAACGACAGATTTAGTCTTATCAGGTTTTTTAGATGTGTCCATTACGTAACGAAACTCAATGCCAGCAGGAATGTAATATCGCTGATTGGCGAAGAAATAAGAAATTTATTGGACGACGAGCGAAAAGTGTTGATAAACGCCTAGTTCGTCCGTATCTCATATTTCTGAATTTGATGAGTTATTGATAAATAATTATCGATGTTGTGGAATGTTAAAATAGCCGAAAAAGACGTATGTTCCAGGAGGAATTTTCAGTAAAAAACAATTTTTACGATTTTTAAAGTTTGCTGCAACGCAGAAAAATCACGAAATTGTCCCAAAAGAAAAGAAAAGAAAATTCCTGAATTCAATGAACCTGCGAATTCCGAAAAAAAATCCAAGTATTTTCAAATGCTGGTCTCCACGCAATGCAAAACAGCGTTTACGAGGGTCGCTTTATCTCAGTTTACACTTTGCTAAGCGTGCCATTTTCTTTCTTCACTGAATTCCAAAAGCGATCTTGATTACGAAAACTCCCAAACGACATAGAAAAATCTGATAGTGTAATTTTCCTTTCCCTCGTTCATTTTTTCCAATCGCTAATGTTTATCTAAATAGTTAAACAACATGCATGCGATTACTCGCACATATTTGACCGATAAGAAACCGTCCTTGCTTCTGAGATTTTTTGCTCGAGTGTCATTCTTAAAAGAAATTTCTGTAAAAAAGGTGACCAATCAATCGCCGGTAAAATGACACGACTTTGATAAGGACATGAAAAATTTCAATTGTCGAGTGTGTTTTTCACGAGAGAGAAGGACAATTTTCACAATCAGCTTTTCGTTCGCTTACGGAAGAAAAAGTTGTTAAGAAATTCGAAATTGTCAAGTGCCGTCGTAAAAAGGTAAATCTACGGAAACTTACGAAACCGGCAATAACTTCCTCGAATAGATAAAGCCGTAAAAATGGCAGTAATCATATCGATTACTGCCAAACCGTCAGTGGGATTAGAAGTATAAAACGGTAAAAGACTCGAAAAAAAATTTCATTATCTCTCCCGATTACACCACGCTCGATGCGATTGCTTAACATCCTTGGCACTATTCGCGCCTAAATCGCTCTTTATTTTAGCTGTCAACTTTATTCATCAACAATGCAGAAAAAATTATAATAAAAAATTACAATACATCTCAAAGGGAAATATAGTCAAATATTACAAAAGTCAATTATCAATATTTGTAAATAATTTTTTCTGCCCTGTTCACTATACCTTGTAAGACCAAAAACGAAAACAAAATCATATTTGTCAAAAAACTATTTAAATATCTTTATCAAAACTTCATCAAAAATGTATTCGTTTATTTTTTGGATCTGTTTATTTACAAAAGAGACAAGAAAACAATTTCGAGAAAATTCGTCGCTCATTTTGATCAGTGAATCTATTGCAACGTATTTTTTTTTTTTTTATGTTTTAGAGATTTAACGTGCACATTGTGTATGCAAAATTTGACAAATCGATTTTACGAATGGAATGTTTTGGAGGCTTTATCATTTGAAAGCATGCATGCGTCGGCTAACAGAGACGCGTGTTCCGCGAGATGGCATGTCAGGATGCCCTGTATAGAGCGTCTAAAAAGCAAAGAATCCCAAGGGAAATTTGAAAAGCTTCAAGATAGATAAAATGACGCAAACTCATCTTGAGCTGTTCTTAGGCTGGCGGAAAACATTATTTATTGCTTATTTATACTAGTATGGACGAATCGGCATTTTAGTACCACTTTGAAATATTATAGGTCGAGACGAAATATGGCTCTGGAAAATGTATATCATGTAATTGTACCTTAGTAAGGTGTTTTTGTGAGGAGTAAAATGGTCATAGATGAAATTGAAATGAAGAACGCTTTTTTATGGATTCTTAAAGTTTTTTTTTTTTTTTTTTTTTTAGGAGTGAGTGATTTCGAATTTTCATTATTCTGAAATCTGAAAAGTGAATTATGAATTTTAGGTTTATTTCAAATAAATAATAATGACACAACACGGAAAAAAATATTGGAATAGTTAGAAAAAAAGTAAATCCAAGTACAAAACTGTAAAGAAACGCTAATAGCCAAACAATAAATAAAGACAGACAAGTAAAAAACATTATCAAGACCTTATAATCTCTATAAATCCCTCCTGGCGTACAATCTTTTCGCCTGCGATGATTGTACACCTACATAAGGGCCACAACTACGGCCATCAATGATAAAACTTCCATCATTCCGCGGCATGATGATTTTTTGTTTCGCAACCCCCTGCATCAAATGACGCCGGCGCTCAGGGCCGATATTACGCGGACGAGAAAAATTCGCCGCTGCAACAAAAGACGCGAAAAACCACTCTCGCCCGACCCCAAGTCATTTTTAACCATCATCGCGGATCGGACTGCGTGCGTGCCATCTGGCATCCCATGTGCTCCATCGAGGCAATGACGCCCCGAGCGCGGAACCTTCCTGCGTTTTGTTCGCGTGCTATTTCGACGTTTTCTCTACGATCCTTCGAACAACCATTAGCTTTTGTTTCTTGACAGGAAAAACGCATTCGCGAATCGTTATTGGAAATTTTAACGAGGAGACCGTGATCAGTTTTTTTCGCTTCGACCGATGGACGATTCATCGGTTGACAGTCATCGACTTCTTTAGTAGGATGTGAGATCATTTTATTTAGAATGAATCGGGTCATCACTGACAAAAAAGATGGTAATGATCTCAGTTTTGGATGAATAGAAAGTTTTGTTTAAAAATAAACATAGGTTCATGTTCGAAATATTTTTTTTTTCTAAAATAGAATTATAAATATATTACCATTATAAAATAATTTATATATATAATCATAAGAATCATATCTTTTATTTTTTGTATAAAATTTCGAGTCTCTTTTTTTTATCATAGTTCATGTATTATATACAGTTTTTAAGACCTTTTAATGTTCTTTTCCAAAAAAAGATAGGACCCTATTCTTTCTATAGCCTCAGAAACAAACGAAATATTAACTCGAAAATCTAGACTGGTGACAGCCACGGTGTTTACATTTTCACCCTTTAAGATCACATTCTGAAAAAGACGTATGGTATAGAAACGCGTTTTGTGCATTTTTTTTATCGTTCCAATGCCGAAAATGTAATACGAAAAAAAATGCTATTTTGATTGTTTTGTTCAAAATATTCAGCGAGGACAGTATTTTACACTTTCGTTGGGAATGACTAACGTGTACAAATATAAAAAAAAAATCATACAACATAAAAATTCTCAATTGAAAGGTTTCACACATTTTTCGATTATGCTTATTGAGTTTAATAATCTCTTCGAAAAACACTTATTATTCATTCTGAAAATTCTGTATTATTTGAAGCATTATCTGTAAGAAAATGACCACAATTTACGTATTTTCAATGAAAAAAAAAATGTCAACGTAATTCTTTTTATTTCGGAGCATGACTCTTAATTCAAAAGCAAAATTGAGAATGATGAATTGAAGTAAAAAAATAACTGAATTAAATATAGTTATTTTTAACACCGAATATTTAGAACCTATCCTCAGTATACAGTGAATAATAGTTTACTAAGTAAAGATACATTTTCTAACTAACGAAAGTTTTCATAAATAACCAAGGAATTATTCAGGAAATTTCTACATTACTAGTTGTTTATTTGAAGATTTTTTAAGGGTTTTCATATGAAATTCGATCCTGTAAAATTTATCATCGACGTAAGTTATAACATTTTTTAAGTAATAAAATATTTTGATATACTCAAATTGATTTCTTATTGTTAGAGAACAGTGTTTTTTTAATAGATTTAAAGTAATTTCATGGATTTCTGAAAAAATTGCTACATATAGATTTTCCATGTTTTATAGATTTCTTGTACTTTTGCATTACTTTGAGTACTTATTATATTCTGTCGTGTTTTTAAATAATTTCATAAATTTCTAGCATTATAACAGATTGCTATTTACAATTTTTAGAATTTGGTGCTCCAGAAATCCAAGTTTTAAAAATCATACGCATTTATTCAGATTTTTCATAGAATTCCACTGCTTTTAGTAAGTATTAAGTTTGTATTATTCGAAAAATTTTCTGGTAATTTTATAAAACTCTGCATAGATTTTAAGAATTTAATGTTCCAGATTTCAAAGTTAGTTAGATTATCATTATTTTTTAAGATTCAGGTTTTCGTTTGTAATTACTGGATCACAACATATTTTTAATTTTTTATTTTCCACGATATCAATTACAGTTAAAATTTAAAGCAAAATAATTTTTGTCTCAAACAAAACTTACCATTATTTTTTGTTATCAAAATAAGAAAAATCAAATATCGTTAATTTCTATACACTTACATGTAACCATTTGTTATGTTAACTTTATTTCAGTAAAAACATTTTTATAACTCTTACGCGTTCAATTATTTATCTTCAAAATATCAATGCCTTTTCAAAATTTGTATTATTATAATTCGATAACATACTTTTTTTTTTATTTTCACATGTTCGTACCTCTAAAACTCACTTCTGCCTACGCGGGTGTTCACGGTAAATACTTTCGCCTCTTTAACTTATTCAGAACTAATGAATTACGTCGAATTTCATTTAATTATTTTTACTCTGACAGACGTTCAATTAAAAAGATTCTCAATCGAGAGACAGGTAACGATCCGTTCTAATTAATGGAAGCACCATCGAATATGCAAAGGATGGGCATAATTATTTCTGCTAGTGCAAGGGTCTTGCTTTTTCAACTACTCGATTCATTTATGATTTACCTGCCCAGAAAAAAATCGAAGTTGTTCACACGTTTGTAATATCTCAAAGCGGTTGCAACTTTATACGAGGTAAAAAGTACGTGATATTTTTGATTTTAACTGTATTGATTTCTATGCTTCAGTTCCAAAAAGCTTATCAACAAATGTAACAGAAAAATATTCTGATACATGGCGTCCTAATAAGTTTTTCTTTTCTTTAATGACTACTTTTTCTCTACGCTGTAAAAAAAATTTACCCATGCATTATAAGAAGTTTTCCTCCTGTACACGAATTGGAAATTTTCAATACTTTATTTATAATTCCCAAGTATATGTAGAATTTTCCTTATTCATGAAAAGAATTTTTCGGAAAAGTATAGGGAAAGGAATAAAATTTAATAGGAAATTTTCGAATTTCTTCCAATTCCCATACAATATGGGAAAACTTCCGTACACAAGTATGGAAAAATTGCAATTATTTTTACTTACTATTTTTACCAATGGTTTTTCCGGTATACTTGATTTATTTTGCGTAACATTTTCGAATACTTGAGTATACGTATTTAGAAAATAGAAGTCTCGAAGTCGCAAAGTCGGAACGACATTCCCCGAACGAACGCTCTAATACCCATGCATTCACGATCACGTCAACTTCATGTACCATGTCAATACCGGCGACATTCGCCTCATTGAATTATCCCCAATCATGACTTTTTCCCGAGTTTCAATGGGGTAGAAGGTACCTTCAACTTTTTTTTCGTGTCGGGATTTGTTCATTTAATTACGTTCACGTGACCAGAAAAACGTGACTAAGCGATTGCCGGGGGCTACTCTCGAGCGTCCATAAATTTTCAGCAACGAGCGACTTCAGGATCTATCGCGGCGATGCAATGGATACGTGAATGGGCACAGCGCGCGAGGAATATCGGAATGAAAGTAAGAGGCGTTCGCGAGACGCTTCGTGATTCTTGACTTTGCATACGTATTCCCCGGCGCATTATAATTTCTGCTTAATTTGCTCACGGGTACCGCTTGATTCGCTATTTTCTACCGACAATGATTGAAGGTTAACATTGTTGCGTTGCATTTTCATTCGACGTGCGCTCGGGAAAGGGCGTCGGCCCCTTTGAAGTGGCCTTTCGCAATCGCTCGTGCACTCGCGATTGTCGCGAGTGGCCCAAATTTTACGCAGCCTCGCGGAATGTCATTGCGCTCTACAAATTTTCCGATCATGTTACCGTGTATACGAGCGTAACATTTCATTTGATCGAGTTTTTGTAAATCAGGCGCGATTGCATACGTGGTCGAGGAATTACGGTGAGTCAGGCCTACTGTGCTCCCCGGGAAAATCCTGTCACGACGAAAAACTTTTGGTTTATACCACGGGAGGTAATTTTTATTTTATTGAAAATTCAAATTTTCTTATAATGTTTGGAATCATCAAGAAATATTTGAATAAATGAATAATTAGAAAATACAATAAAATCTAACTTTTATGAAAATATAATAAATCAAATATGAATATATAATAGAGAAAATAATAAACGGAAATATTCAAAATATTTGTAGTTTCAAGAACTTAAATACATAAATATCAAGTGTCAAGTTTCGTTGAGTATTTTAAAGATTGAAAGCAGAGATGGGCGCCAATTACATTTTGATCATTTTCACATTGCGAAACAACTATCTAAAGTTCGTCGCAGAATTATGAAAATTTGTCAATAGATGTATTTTTCCCTCTATTTTCCATAATTACAGTAAAAAGGTATCAATTATAGGGCTCGTTACACCTCAATTACAGAAAAACCACTTAAAATTACAGATTTTTGTAATTACAGGTGGTTTTTCTGTAATTCAGGTGTAATGAATCCTGTAATTGATACTTTTTTACTGTAATTATGAAAAATAGAGTAAAAAATACATCTATTGTGAAATTTTCATAATTCTGCGACGAAATTTAGATAGTTGTTTCGCAATGTGAAAATGATCAAAATGAAAATGTAATTGGCACGCATCTCTGATTGTAAGTAATTCCGTAAAATTTATCAAAATTTGTAGGATTTTAAGAAATCATAATAAATTTAGTGAATTCAGAAAAGTTTTCTAAATACTATTCTTTTACTGAAATCATGATATTCTTCATATGGGTGATAATAATAACACGTTTAAACGTGTTGCGACGAAAAACTTTTAGTTTTTACCACAGAAGATAATTTTTTTTTATTAAGAATTCAAATGTTTTTCTAATATTTGGAATCATGAAGAAACATTTAAATGGATAAACAATTTTAAAATATAATAAATTTCAAAATGTTTGAAAATATAATTGAATATTAAAATATAGTCAATTAGTGGATTTATGTAACTCATAGTAAAATATCACTAGTTTACGAATTTTAGGTTAGTTTCGACTTCCTTTCAGAAAAACAGTTTTTCAGAGTAACTTGAGGTCACTGAACACGAAAATATCAACCATTTGTTTTTCCTAAGAACTGTTATCGAAATATTTGCAAAATACATGTTTTTCTCAGTTTTTGCCAGAAATATAAAGAACGATTGACTTAATTAACATGAAATATATATTGTTGGAAAGGTATACTTCTTAGCTTTACGGTGATTTACTGCTTTTATCGATCGAAACAGTAGTTTTTTAGTTACATCTACTGAAAATTTTAAAAAAGAGCTTTTCAAAAAGCTACATACATTCTGTCAAGAAAGTACCAGGAATTGATAATTTAAAAAGCCGGCCTACATAGATTTCAAAAGTATTTTTTGTCGTTAGGTGGGCACACTTGTCCCCAATATTGAGGCGGAGTTTGAGCATCATATGTCATTTAGTTTGTTTAAAGTGCGCATATATGTCAGTTCATCTCAAGTATGTCTCGCGATTTTGCCATGGATAAAAACAACGAACAGAGAGTTTGTATCAAATTTTGCGTTGCAAATGGAGTTTCTTGTGGCGAATCCTTAAAATGTTGCAAAAGAATTACGGTGAATCATATCTATCAAAAACACGTGCATATGAATGGTACAGTGCATTTAAAAGTGGTCGGTATGTAGTGGGAAATTTGCCTCGCTCTGATCGGCCATCAACGTCTTCAAACGAAGTTAACATCGTTAAAGTAAAGGAAATGGTGATTTATCATAAATATTATCTAATATTATCGAAGAAAATATTATCTAAGTGTTATGCATCGGATGAGAGAACAAATTCGTCGAAAAAGGCCAGATTCGTGGAAAGAAAACTCGTGGATTCTGCATCACGACAATGCACCAGCGCACAAGGCTATCATTGTGAACAAATTTCTTACCAAAAACGCAACAAATATCATCAAGCAACATTCGTATTTGCCTGACATGGCTACGGCTAACTTTTTTCTTTTTCCAAAATTGAAACTGCCACTCCGAGGTCTCCGAAAACTCCGTTTTCAGTTGACAGAAAAGAGAATTCGCCGCGAGAACTGAAGTCCATTCCGAAAAAAACGTTTAAAACATCTTTCGATGATTGGATTATTCATTGGCGTAAATGTTTTGTTTCAGAAGGAGTCTACTTTGAAGGCGACAAAATAAATTTGGATAAATATTAAACAGTCAGTGTTTAATTGGCCTATTCCCGGTATTTTCTTGACAGAATGTATCCCGGAAAACACACTTTTTAAACATTTTCAGTAGTTGTAACTTAAAAACTACTAATTCGATCGATAAGAGCAGTATATCACCGTAAATCTCTGAAGCATACCTTTAAAATGATATATATTTTACGGTACTAATTAAATTATTTATGATATTTCTGGCAATAAATGAAAAAAATAATTTTTTTTGCAAATATTCCGATAACGTTTCTTTGGAAAAATGAAATATCGATATTTTCGTACTCAGCGACCCCAAATTAGTCTAGAAAACATTTTTTTTTTTGCAAAGTAGATTTTTCATTTTCTTAAAAAGAATGAGGTTAAATATGAATATATAGAAAAGAGACAATAATAATAAACAGAAATAATCAAAATATTTCTAGTATCAATAATTCAAAAATATAAATATCACGTATCACGTTCCATCGAGTATTTCAAAGATTGTAAGTAATTCTAAAATATTCATCAATTGAGTTGGAATTTATGAAATCATGATAAATTTATTAAATCCATAAAAGTTTAAAAAATACTGTTTAATTACTGAAACAGTGATATTCATTATAAATTATAATGGTCATAATAATAAAACGTTTATCTTACAGAGATCATTGACAATTCCTAAAATTTTACTTGGAATGAAAAAATTCATAGAATTTTGAAAAAAAAACTTAAAAACTGCTCAAAGTTATTAAAATTTCATAAAAAAAAAAGTTGAATGGTAATACCATTTTCAAAAGACAAAAAAATGTTTAATAATTTTGAAAACGTCAATGGAGGTCTTTAAATATTTTGATACTGTTTCATCGTTGAAAATAGTGAATGTTTCACTGATTATAAATATTTCCAGAAATTTGAGTAATTTTTAGCATTTCAGAAAATAATCATAAATTTATAGGATTGTAAAAACTTTTATAAGAACCGTAAAAAACTAAACATGTAATAGAAGTTCTTCAAATTTATGAAAAATTAAAATATGTTTTGTGTTACAAAGTTTGTCTATCAAGAAGAACTTGAGAAAAATATTGAAAAATAATAAAAATTTAGAAACAGTAAAAACGAGACAATATTTTATGTTGTAAAAAGTCTTAGTTTTTCGAAAAAATGATCGAATTTTATGAAATGATGAGCAATCTTCTAGATTGTCAAAAATTCTACTTGATTTCGTCAAATCACAAAAACTAATGAATATTCTGGGAATTAGTTGATTGAAAAGAAGAATTGTATTTTAATGTATTTAACGAGGGTTTTTTTATAATATAGGAAACATGTCAGATAATGGCTATTGTACATCGGAAAAACGAATTGTTATTTAAAATCGAATTTTTCCTGAAGAGGGCCTGAAATAATGATAGGCCGAAAGCTAGAAGAAAGAAGCAAAGAAGAATTAAAGAAGTTTGATTTGGCTGCGGGTGATCATATACCGAAGAAAATTACATATGTAGAGATAATTTTCACAAAAATTGATAAATACTTTGAATCTTAAAAAAAAAATGATAGAAATCTATTTGAAAAACATAAAAATACTAGAAGATTCCTTTAATTGTCTGAATGTTAAAAAAGAATACAAACAAAAATTACTGAAAATCTGATAAAACAAAACTATTCTGGAAAAACGATTTTAATTCTAATAATAGTTGACATTTTTTGTGATATAGCATCTGATTATAAAGTTTTATAGATCGATCTAACAGCAATAATAATTGAAATACAAAAAAACTCCAGAAAATGATAGAAACAAAATCTTATTAATCACTTACTATACGGAAATAATACAAATGTATAAAATTCTTTGAATCTGTGAAGATATAATTTTCTAAAAAATTCATTTAAAATTGAAATGATTTCGAACTTGATTCCCAGAGTATAGAACTCTAGAAAGGTAAATAGAAATCAATTATATCAGGAAATCCTTTAAATTCACATATACAATAGAATTATGAAAAACACTTGAAGTTACTAAAAAAATTTGCAATCTCGAAAATCACAAAAATCAAGTTCCATTACATCAAACATGAACAAGGAAAATTTTGCGATTCTAGACTCCAAAATTCGTTAAGCTTTTAAATCCTGACGTAACAAAAATTACAAAATAATAAAACGCTAAATAAAAAATTTTTTTTTTGAAATCCCACTCAATTATTCTCTACATACACCTATGTTCATCAGTAAGACAAAAATATTCATCCTTGATATTCACACTCTACATCGAGTTCCTAAATTTTATATATTTCCACAGATCCACCGCCTCATCAAAAAGCATACGAGTACACTTCCGTTTCATGGAACATGCACGGAACTCAAGTACCCGACTACACTGTGCGACAAATTTCAGATAAAAATTTCGATATCAGAAAATTGAAGCAAAAATGTAATATACACTTAATTTTAAGACACACGTGTCTCAGGGTTTTGAGAAATTAGGTCAAAAAAGTTTTCCATTTAAACTTTGAAGTGCGAGAAGGACACACTTATTCGAGCAATGTGCTAAAAAGAGGGAAAATATGAAACAAATTGTTGAATTAATCGTTTTTGCGACCTAATTTAGCAAAACCTCGAGACACGTGAATCTTTCAATTTAGCGTAGATTTCATTTTTGCTTCTACATTCCGATATCAAAATTTGTGTTGCACAGTGCTACCGAAAGTAGCAGCATTTGAAAAATTTTTTAAATAAAGACAACAACTATCATAATGTTCGTCGATATCCCGCAATTGTAGCACTTTAAGAGTGTGCTGAAATAATTCCATATAACATGATTGCTACGGAACGTACGTTGATTGATATAGAAACAGGCCAACCAAAGATTGTTCATTACGTTCCTCCGGCTTCGGCAGTGTACGGAACCGATATCAGGCCATTCTTGACCGAATTACCAAGAACAAAATCCGATGAAAATCCATCACCTTAGATTCGTCCAAGTAGTGACATACGAGAGTATGAATGGAAATTACATAATAAACTCTACTATGTCTACTATGTGACCTGTCACATCGGGCACAATACTCGAGTTTCAATGGCCATAGCTTCTGTATACAGAGCAGATGAAGTCTTCGTTAATGAAAATCGGAAACAGTTACTTTTTTAGTGTTCAAATTGAAAGAAGTGTACCCCATTCATCACACAAGTATATGCTGGATATCGAGAAAACTTTCTTTGCTGAAAGTGCAAGACATATCGTTTCAGCTTCATGGGTTGTAATGGGATTGACTCATGAAAATTTGAATGACGTTATGTGCGGATGCAATGATCACGCACGGCAATATTTATATAGGAATGTTAACGATATCAAAAACATGTTTGGATTTGCTTTGGTCGGAGATAAAGAAGTAAAGAAGAAAAGCTTGGTATCTATTGTAAAAAGAATTGTTTCCTCAGAGACGGATTATAAATGTATCATTCTATTGCCAGTATAGAATTAAACTGATGCGTTTCGATGGAAACATTGCTCAAACTTCAAAATAATTCCTATGGTGAATGAATACTACGTCGGTTACAAAGGTTAGCTCGAACGATATGTTAAAAAGCGTTTTTCTGTAAAATACTAAACTTGCAATTAGAAAACAAAAACAATTCCAATCTATCAACTACCAGGACCGACCGAATCAAAAATTTTTATGTAAAATCTCAAACCTGTTTTTCAAATAATAGTAAAAGTGTTCATAAGCATTTAAATAAATGTTAACTTTTTTAAACGTTAAGATCTTCTGTGTTGTATGTTGCTATACAATAAAAAAAGTTTAGAAGACAATCAGCAAAATGTTTTGCGTTATAAAAGTTTATAGGATATTAATGTGCTGATTTGCATAATTTCTTTGGAAGTTGCACAGTTGACCATTATTATAACGTTATGTAAAAAACGTGAAAAAACTCGAAGTAAGAAAATTTTTGAATTTCGGTTTTTCATAAAAAGTTTATAAATTCTTAGTTTCAATTGTTTGTTTTTAGTTATTCAAATCCTTTGTGAAATTAGGGTAAGATGAGTAATCATTTAATGTAAAAATAAATAAAAATAGAATAATGAGAATAAGAATCGATAAATTCATGAAGAATTACACAATAATGCTCTGAATTATAAATTATGCTCTGAAAAAAAATGTTTTGAAAAATTTGAACAAGTATGTTTGATCTGTATAGCTTACAATTCTAGACTATTATATTTAGAAACAAACGTGTTGAAAAATCTGTAAAAATACTAGAAACATATATATGAATACTTTAAAATGCTACAAAATCTCGAAACACTTCAAAAAAGACGAAAATATAAAAAATCTACGTACATCCAATTTTTCAAATAGACACATCAAAAATACTGGAATTAAATTAAAATTAAAATTTCAGGGCACTGAGTTCCAGAACTCTATGTGGCAATCTACAAATGAATGAGAAATCTATTAAAATATTGAAAACTAAGAGAAGATGTGAATTTTATGACCTCAGATCAAATTCTTGGAATCTGTAACTCTGGTGTACCAACTTACACCCGTAAAGGTGTAAGATGGGTGAAAAACAAATGTAAGATAAATATGATATAAGTGTAAGATCGGTCCATGGTTTTTGGAGTTTTATTTACATGTTTTTTGATACTGAATCGAGCATTTTATATTTATACATGAAATAGAATTGATCATAAAATACAATATTTTTATCACGGCGCTAAAACTCCTATTCTCGTTTTGTTCATACAGCGTTGAAATGGCTTCTTCAAAAAAATAAAAAAATAACGGACCTGTTACTCTTCAAAGTCATAAATTTTCCAATTTCTCAAAACCATGCTTGATTGTTTTAAAAAATCTTTCACTTATACACTATTGCTTATAAAAATGTAAATTCATAAACAGTTAGTGCAAATTCATAATTCATGAATCCGCTAATTCCTTTCCATAAATTTTCAATCTACAATCTGTTGCGTACCGCTCTTTACGCAACGACTCGCATCACCTTGGAACAATCGGCTCGTAAAAATAATGTCTTTCCAGTGAAATCGAACGGAATCGATCCTTTAATTGACGCCGGGCAAGATCAACTCGAAAGTAAGAGGCATTAGCATAGATCGAAATGAAAAGTAAGTCAGGCATATGAGAAGCGAGGAGAATGGGGTGACGGGAGTGGGTGGGGGGAGGTGGAAGAGAGGGGAGGGGACGAAAAAAATCGCGGAAAAAATCCGCAGCGCTCGGTTGCGAGGCATTTCTTAGACGGCATTAGCTGGCGTGCTCCCACGATCGGTTCATGGTCTCTAACGCTCATACGTTACTTGTATATAAATATAGGATAGACGGAGATCGGTACCAACTACCGATCTCCGAACTGAGAGCCACGATCGAGCCTGGCACTAGGCGACGGAATCTCGCGTGGCCTTGCCGCGCGAATATAATGCTACGTAATATCGTTCTCGCAATAACATTGTAGACGTTCACAATTTTTAACAGTTAGTTTTCGCCATTCTAAAACTTGGGAGAAATAATAATTGGTTCAGAAGTAAAGTACAAGAAATTTCAAAATATGAAAGACATTATTGAGGAAGTATCAATAACTTAAGAAAAAAAAGAAAACGTTGAAATCATAAAAATGAAGTTATTTGCATATGTCCGAATCATAAATGAATCAACTCAAGAATAAAATCATATGTAACATTGTTCTCGCAATAGCATTAGAGACGTTCACAATTTTTATCAGTTACTTTTCGCCATTCTAAAACTTGGAAGAAATAATTGGTTTAGAGGTAAAGTTGAAAAAATTTCAAAATATGGAGACATAATTGAGCAAATATATATATATATATATAATTTTGGAAAAGTTAAAATAATTGGAATAATATAAATTAAATCATTGTGAAATTTCCGAACACGAAAGAAATTGCCCCGAGAATATAATCCTATGTAACATCGTTCTCGCTATAAAATTCTAGACGTTCGCAATTTTTTACATTTGTTTTTTGCCATTCTGAAACTTACAAAAAATTGGTACCCAATGAATATGAGGAAAATTCAAAAATATAAAAAAAAGTTTTTGAGTGATGTTGATTATTCATGAAATACTTAAAGATTCAAACAATAAAAAAGTTATCCTTTTTATGTTTCAAAGTATAATAGAGATTGCCACATGAATGTAATGCTACGTAACATCCTTCTTTCAATAACATTGTAGACGTTCAAAGAAATTTTAAACAGTTTTTTTTGCCATTCTAAAACTTGAACGAAATAATTGGTTCAGAAATGAAGTTAAAGAAATTTTAGAATATAGAAGACATTATTGAGCAAAAAAATTTATAGTTTGGTAAAAGATGAAATAATTGGAATAATGAAGAAGAAATTATTTCCATACTTTCAAATAAGAAAGAAATTGCCCCGAGAATATAATGTTATGTAACATTGTTCTGGCAATAACATTGTAGACGTTCACAATTTTTGACTGCAATTTTTGCCTGCAATTTTTGCCTCTCTAAACTTTAAATAAAATTTGCATTCAAGAAATATAGGGAAAATTGGAAAATATTTTAAAAAATTATGAAGCCATTTTTCATAATTTATAAAATATTGAAATGATTAAAATAATTTAAAAAAATTCTTTTTATAATTTACAATATAATCAAAATTTCCACACGAATATAATACTATGTAATATCGTTCTAGCAATAAAATTGTAGGCGTTCAAAATTTGTAACAGTTATTTTTCACAAATCTAAAACTCGAAAGACATAATTCCTTATGAGCAATATGAAAGAAATTAAAAAAAAAAAAATTAATTATTTAGAAAATGTATATTTTTTTCAAAATATTGGAATAATTAAAATAGTGACAAAAAAATCATTTTTGTACTTTTAATTGTAAAAGAAATAACTGCTTCCAAAAACCAAATCATTGAGTATAATATAGCCCAACTCAAGTTTTATTCATGTCAACTATATAATTTTATTATGATCCTATTTAATAAAATCGGTGTGAACTTGAGAAGTTAGCCAACGTTGACTTTTATTCGGCTTTTGATTGGTCTTGCATTTTGACATATCTCGATTTTCGATCCTATCTGATGGAGTCGATGAGAAATTTAGAATCTCTTTTTCAGACTTCCGTATGTTTCGTTAACTTTCGTTTGCTTCGTTCACTTTCGTTTTCGGTATTGATTTTTCGTGTCATTGATGGTCATTGATGTTTTCGCTTTCATCATAATCAGCGCGCCATTTACCGCTCCTCATCATTAAAAAAATCACCCGCATTTTAATAAAATCGGTGTTTGAACTTGAGAAGTTAGCGAACGTTGACTTTTATTCGGCTTCTGATTGG
>JAPYZL010128686.1:0-16395 GCA_030522825.1 Platygaster orseoliae
CATGTTTCTAAAAAATGCGTAAAAATACTATGGTGCAATACCACACAAGCGACGGCCGGCCCTTTACATTTGCAATGTATGTTTGGGGGGGGGGGGGTTCAAGTAAATAATAAATTTTTCCAATAATCAGCTGAATATTTATTCCTGTATTCGCAGATTGAACTAAGAAGGACAAATCCAAATTCACTTGAGTACACAAAAACAAAAAAGATTTCAAAATTGCTCAAAATATACGCAAAATTTTCGAAATTCCTGTATCCAAAATATCAAAATTCCAAATTTTTCTGATCTTGAAGTTTTGAATTTCTTCTGAATTTCATAACTACTGTTCTATTATAGAATTATTGTCTTCTTAACATTGATTTTTTTTTTTAATTAAAATGTTAAAATCACCTGGAAAATTTTTAACATTGACGAATAATTTTCAATATACTATAAGTGTAATTTTTTTATTGGAATATTAATTCAATAAATCAATAAATGTTAATAATAAAAGAAAATTACTACAATATTTTTTTTATCGATAGAATAACTACATATTTTGATATTAAGATGAGGTTGAACATACATTCAAAGAAGTTAAAATAAATACAAGTTTCCAACTCGTTCCAGGAAACATAAGAATAAATTGTCAACTTTCTGTTTGATCGATTACGGCGAATGTAACCGATATTCTGGTATTTGCATTTGGATGAAACTTGATATTCAAGTTGCGATTCCGTGGAAGGGTCAAAGAGCTCAAGACTCGATTGCTCTGCAGCCAGCGCAGAGATTAATGCTTTGCCCGCGGTAGGCATCGGCAAAATTTACAACTAATCAGGCACTAATCGGCGAATTGGCAAAGATCCGTTTGCCTTTCAAAATACTAATGTAAGTAATCCTGGATAATTACGTTCCGTCCAACGTTGAAGGATGATAATCGTGGAGCTTTGGTTATTCAATGGGCCATATTTTCACGTGGGAAAGAATGTTTCTGGCTACGAAAACATGGAATGAATGAATTCAAGGTAGGGAATGTACTACTGACATTGCAGAAAATTAACAAATCATTATTTGAATATATTTTCTCTTTTGAATTTGTGACATTATATTAATTGTTACAACATTATATGAATTTTTCCTGTAATTCAATAATATTGCTGTAAATAAAATTTTTTTGTATTTATTATCAAGAAACTCTGTAATTTCAAAGACTGTATAATTCAATCATTTCATCCTTTATGTAACAATAAAACATTACTTATCTAAAAAGAAATTTTGATTATTATTGTAGATGTAGAAATCGTTCTCCAAATTTCCGTTTTCAGTTTTCGGTTCCTTGTAAATTAGCAGGACCTGAGAAGACTCGTCGGCGGTCATTCAACGTTATCCGAGGTTCGCCCTCGTATAATAAGATCCGATATCGGTTATTTTCGCCGGAAAACGAGCTTCCTGGCCTCAAGGAAACTTGAGAAATGGATTTTTGAAAAAAGGGCTCGATGAGCTGACGCAACGATTCGCCGAAACTGGCTGATAATAAAACTACTTGACCCACTCTCGGTCCACTGCGTTATCGACCCGACCAAATAGGGAAAATACGTGACAAAAACAGCAATAATCAGAAGCTAAATTGTAGTCGTCATGCTTTTGAAGATGATTCTTGACTTAATACATATGAAACAGATCAAAATAAATTAGATAAATATATCAGCTACATTGCAGGAAAAATACATAGTGATTTGTATCAAGAGTTTTGGGAAAATTAATATATTGTAGGGATATCGACAATTTTATTTTGATTTTTGATGTATATTAAAACATTTATTCAGAAATATATTTATTTTTAGCGTGCAGTATAGTAAAACGTCAAATATCGGAACTGTTACTTGATATAAAATACGGTGAAAAATAATGGATATTTTATTCTTTACTTCAGTGAAAAAAGTTTTCAATGAAAATTGAAGGTTTCTAAAGAAAATTTATTTTAAAAAAATCATCGAAAATTGCAAAGAATGTCAATAATTTTTTTATTTCCTACATATTTGTAGAATCTCGACTTAATTTCGTAAGTTATAGAAATTTTTCAAAATTCTGTTCAACTAGAAAAACTGTGTTCAGGTCTTTAAATTTTCAAAAAATCAAAAAATGTTTTTTCCTACAAAAATCATCAATAACTTTAGAGATTTCGATAAAAATCAACAAATATTCAAAACTTTGAAAATTGAAGAAAAAAAAATTTCCTTGAATAAAATCTTAAAAATTTTAAGAGTCAATAATTTTACGATTTCCCGTAAATTGGTAAAGTCTTGAAAAACGTCGATATATTTCGTATATTGTGAAAATTTCTTAAAATTCAATTCATTTTCAAAAACTGTGTTTAAGTCTGTGCAATTTCAAAAAAGAAAAAAAAATTTTCTGTAGAATGATCATAACTTTAGAGATTTCAATAAAAATCTACGATCAAAATTTTTAAAATTGGAGGCTCTTAAAAGAATTTGATCCAGTAAATATTGCAAAAAGTTTTGGTGGTTGTCAATAATTTTACAACTTTCTGTAAATTTGTAGAATATTGAAAAATTCCGTCACATTTCGTAAATCGTGGAAATTTTTCGAAATTCCTTGAAACTGTAAAAATTGTACTGAGGTCTTTAAACTTTCAAGAAATCGAAAAATGTTTTTTTCACGAAGGCAATAAAAAATTTTAGAGATTTCTATAAAAATTAAAAGTCTTCGAAACTTTGAAAATTGAAGGTTCAAGAAAAAAAAAATTGATCTAAAAAAATATCAAGGAAAATTTTAAAAAATGTCAATGATTTTACAATTTTTCAGGAATTTGTCAAATTCTAAAAAATGTCGATTAATTTAGTAAATTGTGAAAATTTTTCAAAACTCTGTTAAACTGCCAAAGTTTGTTGAGACTTTTATATTTTCAAAAAATCTAAAAATTATTTCTGTCATACAAAAATCATGGATAACTTAGTTATCAATAAAAAGTCTACGAACCTTCAAAACCTTGAGAAATTGAAGATTTCGAAGAATCTTGTAGAATATTAGAAATTATTTCTAAATTCTGTAAATTGTAAAAAATTTCTGAAAAAAAAATCCAAGAATGAAATAAAACAGAAGTAAAAAATTTGGAAAATCTTAGAAAAAGTTTAGAAATTAGAAAATTAGAAAAATCAAGGGATCTCAACTATTTCAAATAACTCAAAATTTTCTCGGCTCCAAAAGATACACTGAGAAAAAACTGAGTTATTCGTACTAAAAAATTCGAAAAATTACTATATTTTAGGAAAATCTACAATATTATTCTTATTTTTTCTATATTATAGTACATAATTGAAAAATAAAAAAAAAACAATGAAAAACAATTATAAAGCTAATAATCCATAAATAATTAACAAATTAATAGAATCTATCAAGGAAAAGTGTATCAGTAGAATACATCAACGAATAGTCAACCAGTGAAGCACTTCAATAACTAGTCGATCAGTAGAATAGTTCAATAAGTAGTTCATCAGTGATTTATATCAATAATTTGTAGTATTTCAATTGAATATGATTAAAAGAAAGTCAGTAGAGTCGCTGAATAGTTAGTCAGACAGTGTAATATTTTAATAACGAATGAACAAGTAGAATAGATCAATAATAAGTTTTCCAATGATACGTATCAATAATTGCAAGCGACTCAGAAAATCAATAACATTTAAGTTATTCAGTAGAATTTATTTATTCTTCGTTAATTATTGTAGCATGTCATTTACAAAAACGCAAAGTTTTGTTTTTCAGTGAAAAAAATACCACTCGTAAAAAAATTATTTTCTTATATCTCATAATGTTTATTTAACTTCATTTTCAATGTATTAAAAATAAATAAACAAACAAATCAAAAATTTATCGTTTCAATAATAAACTATTCAAAAGTACTTTAGAAATTTGAGTAAAGCAAAGCGGTGAAAAATTATTTTAAAAAAAGTATGAAAGAACGAAACTTCCATAAATAAGCTATAACGATTGAGGAAACACTTCATCTAAAGAATTCGCTGCCTCGCTATTTATCGATTCATTTTCAACAAAAAAGATAAAGCTATGAAAAATGATGTTAATAAGAGAAAAAAGCAACAACGTGAGGTCGAAGGACTGAAAAAAAGAAAATATACGGAGCCGATTGAATTATGGGCGATGTTTTCCAATAATCCAAAACATGTACGAACCGCGAGAAAAAGGGCAAAAGGAGGAGAAGATGAAGAAAAAACTTGCAAGTTGATCAACAAGTTTCCGTCAACTTACCGGGGGCTATTTGTCACCTCTTGACAATTTAAAATGAGAGCGCGAAACAATGAGAGAGAAATGGAAAAATTATCGCGTTATTCAATTGCAGTCGATTCTATTTTCAATTATTATTCTACGGGCCACTGTTTCATTATTTTCGAACCAAGCAACAACGCGTTATCGTACTGCGTTCTACGCTCCAATTAATTTGCCGATCGCCGAATATACGCAACAAGCGTTTCTGCCATCTCGCTAAATTTTTGTCGACGATCAAAGCTGTTCTTTTGTGGAACAACTGCACGTTCGGGTCATGTGTATTAACTATTTTTCTCCTTTTTCACGTTTTCTCTCGTGACTTGATACAGTGAAAAAAGTTCTGTTGGTCCAAAATAAATCATTTTTGAAGAATAGTGCATTATTGAAATTGGAGCATTCCTGAATTTTCGAATTACACGATGTTAGTAAAAATATAATATTATAGAGAATGAAAAATATTTATTGAAGAATTTCGAACATGTAAAAGTAAAAAAATAAATAAGATATAATACGTTATTAAAATCAAAACATTTATGAATTTTCAAATTATGATGTTCCAGTGTGATAAATTTTTAAATTAAACATTTTTTTTATCGAAGAATTTTTTCAGGAATCTCGTCCGAATAATAAAAAAAAGGATTTGAGATCAAAATCTGGAATGATAATGATAAAATTTGTGAATTCAAATCCATGTAGTCCGAACAAAAACAAATTATTATAAAAAAATGTCTGAATTTTCGAAACACACAATGCTAATAATAATATTATATTTTGAAAAGTTTATAATTTTTTTATTTTTTTAAATTATTTATTCAAGAATCTTATTTATATCAAAGTAAAAACAGTTATTTAGGAATAATACTTTATTCAAATTAAAATATTTCTGAATTTTCAAAATATAACTTTCCAGTAGTAATTTTACATTAAAAAAAAATGAAAAATATTTTTATATTATTGAAGAATTTTCTTGAGAATCTCACCTGAATAATAATGAAAAAGAAGTGACGATCAGAATCTGAAATAATAATGACAAAATTTCTGGAATCGAATACATATTGTCCAGGCAAAAAGAAATTGATATAAAAACATTTTTGAATTTTCAAATAACAATATTCCAGTAATAATTTTAATTAAAAAATAATCGACGAAATTCTTATTTTATCGAAATATTTCTTCAAGAATCTCGTCAATATAATAATAATAATAATAATAATAATAATAATAATAATAATAATAATAATAATAATAATAATAATAATAATAATAATAATAATAATAATAATAATAATAATAATAATAATAATAATAATAATAATAAATTCAAGAAAAATAATTTAAATCAATGATTACAGAATCTGCAACTTCAAATTTATAGTCCAGGCGAAAAAAAATTAAATAATAATAAATTATTCGTATGAAAATATTTTTGAACTTTCAAATAGTGATATCGATAATAATTCAATTTTCGGAAAAGTTGAAAACATTATTTTTTATATTATTTCATTCATTCAGAAAATTTATTTAAATGATAATAAAAAAATTTATTTGATATGAATAACATGCATTAATAAATACAAAATTTATAACTTCGAATCCATGTAGTACAAGCAAAAATAAATTTAAAAATAATTTGTGGTTGTAAAGGAATTTATAATAATATAATTTTAATTAAAATTTTACGTTCAAAATATTCAAAAACATGTATAACACTGTGTGACAAATTTCAGATAAAAATTTTGATATCAGAAAATGGAAGCAAAAATGTAATATACACTTAATTTTAAGACACACGTGTCTCAGGGTTTCAAGAAATTAGGTCAAAAAAGCTTTCCATTTAAACTTCAAAGTGCGAAAAGGACACACCTATTCAAGCAATGTGCTTAAAAGAGAAAAAGATGAAACAAATTGTTGAATCGGTCGTTTTTGCGAACTAATTTTGTAAAACCCCGAGACACGTGAATTTTTAAATTTAGCGTAGATTTCACTTTTGCTTCTACATTCCGATATCAAAATTTTTGTTGCACAGTCTAACCTACCAAAACATTTATCCAAAAATCTTGTCTACATGATAGTAAAAAAAAATGAGATGAATAACCTAAATCAATAATTACAGAATCTGTAACCTTAAATTCATAGTTGAAGAAAAAAGAAATTCAAGAATAATACATCATTGAAATAAAAACATTAGTAATTTTTTGAATAATAATTTCAATTATAGTTTGATGTTGAGAAAAAAAAAAGTTTTGTCATATTAAAATAGTTTTTCAAAAATGTGGTTCATATAACAAAAAAAAATTTACCATGGATAACATTTACTACTAACGAAAATTTGATTCAATTAAAAAAAATTTATTAAATAATACATAATTAAAATGAATAATCTAAATGAGTAATGACAGAACCTGTGAATTCAAATTCGCATACTTCAATCAAGATAAAATCGTAGAAAAATACATTATTGCATCGAAAAAATTTTTTAATTTCGAATTAGATCATTTCAAGAATACTTTTTTTGAAAAAACAGTTCGATATATTTTGATTCATCAAAAATTTTGATTCATGAATTTCGTCTCAATAATAAAAAAAATATAATTTGAGAAAAATAACATTAAATAATGTTAACAGAATTTGTATTTTTAAATTTATATAGTTCAGCCAAGAAGCAATATGATTATGATTATTTTGATGATATTTTTATGTTAATAAAAATGTAAAGAATTTTCATTGTTTGAAAATATTTTTTCAAGAATCTCGTTTTTACATAATAGAAAATCAATTTGATATGAATAACCTAAATCAGTAATGATAGAATCTGTTATTTGAAATTTCTATAGTCGATGCAAAAAGGAATTTTAGAATACTACATTATTAGAATAAAAACATTTCTGCATTTAAAAAAATGCTGTATAATGTTTAAGGAATGTTAAGGATTAAAAATATTTTTTTTTGCATCGAAATATTCAATCCAGAATCTCGTTTATATAACAATTAAAAAAAAAATTCAAGAAAAATAACTTTTATCAGTAATTACGCAATTTTCAACTTCCAATTTTTAATAAACCAAAAAAAAAATAAACTCAAACATAACTTTCTATACCGTAAAAATGACCTGTATAAGTACGAAAATTTCATAAATAATCGCATTCAAATGCTTCTCACAACGTTCATTCCTCTAAAGAAATTTGTTCTACAATGTAAATGCGAATGGTCCGCCAGCAACACATTTACCCATCGTACCGCGACGCAGTTTCACCCCAAATTGTGTTTCGCGTATATATCGCGCCGAAACCCGGGGAAAATAAAAAACTGCTCTAATGAAAATAGCACTCCGCAACAACTTTAATGGCTTTCCTGTGGTCCCTCGAATTTCCACTGAAAAACCGAATTCCGCCTGATGAATAATTTCCTTAAGGACCTCGCCCGTAAAATTCACTATAATTCGAAAATCGTTGCAATGTCTCCAGGAAAAATATCTTGCTCTATCCCTAATTATAAATAATATAATACAATCAAATAATATGTTGATAAAATATTGAAAATATATTATCAATATTGTTATAAACCCATAAAAATCTGGTTTGTTACACATTTTTTCCTCTAATTTGATGTAATTCGACGAATATTTGGACGCAGCGTCGAAGAATCGCATCGACTTGGGGATGATGGTCACAACAGATGGAAACCACCATCCGGTTAATTAACGAGTAAGCCTGTCGCGTTTGAGGTCGCGGCGCTCCATTGTTTAACAATAATTCGATTGAGGTTATTCAATTAATTATCCGGGAGAGTAGTGAAAAACTCGCACCGCACAAAGTTCTCCGTTTCGTCGCACGCTCGAGGGATCAAAGGGGTAACCGAAATTCCTTTGCACGCGGCGCTGCATCCATTTCCCGATAAATAAAGGTCTTGCGTATTTTTCAATCATTTAAGGGCATGCGGAAACCAGCAGCCAAGTTCAGTTATAGATTGGAGCTGAATAAAGAACATGTTTTTGATTTTGGGAAAAAATGTGTATACGAAGAGAAATTTTGGTTACAGCAACCATTTATTTAGGGAAATTTGAGCACACTGAAATTTTGGGTAGGGCAACTGAAACTTAAGGTATGGCAAGCAAAGAATTGGTTGGATTAGTCATGAAAATTGAGAATTAGTTGTTACAACACGAGTTTTGGTTGTCATAACCAAAGTTAACCAAAACTTGTGTGGGTTAATTTTTTACTGAATCAATGATTGCTGTGACCAAACCATTTTTCTCTGTATCTTTTTTTGCATAACTCAGTCCCAACTTTCTAACTCCAAAAGACACTCCCATATAATCAACAACTTGTAAAGAAACAATAAAAAACATTTTCAATTTTTTCCCCTTCCCTCCTGGCCCTCTCCCGCCCCTACAATAAGAACTCCACAAAAATAAATCTTCCGAAAAAATCTCGACAGAGATTCAGTTAGAACAAACGTAAATTGGCCCGATGAAAATACATGATATCGAATCTCATCACTCGCTAACCAGTAAAAATCGATTTTCGCGTATACCCAATTCGTCGAAAGCTCCATTACATCGCGAAAGTTTGCACCGGCAAAGTAAAGCCCCGAACGTATACTTTGGCGGGCGATGAGGGAAATCGGAAGATCCGTTCGATTTCTGATTAAGGATATCACGCGAGTTCTCATTTTTCTCAGATCAGGGAGGTCGAGCAAGAAAATAGGGGGGGGGTAGGAGGGGAGGGTGCCGGTCTTGTCGGGCTAATTAATCGGGCCTTCGACAGTGTTACGCCCCGCGGAAACTCGGGGGCGTAGTACGATCCTCCCGGTACCGATATTTCCCAAGTTGTTGGAGCGAGTTTCGAACAAGAGCGCTAACTTGTTTAGGCGAAACGCGCGTTAAGCCGATGTATAATCACGCTACATTTATAGTGGAGTTTGCATTGTTTCTCAAGTTTGGGACGAAACGAGGAGACCAGGCCGGGATTACGGATTCTGCCCGATTCTCTTGCGAGTACACTCTCTCCTTCCTTTTTCTCATTTTCATATATTTTTTTTTAATCATTTTCTGCTCAATTTTGGGTTCAGAAAGTTTACAATATTGTGAGAAATTACTCACTGAGAAAAAAGTCTTGCTGTATTTGCCAGATATATTGTAAAAAGTACAATATAACTGTAATTTTTACAGTATACCTATAATAAAATTACAAATATACAGTATATGATTGATCAGGATAGTATATATACAATTACAGTTATACAGTATATAGTACATATTATTGTATTATATTACAGTAATATTACAGTAATATCATCGCAAAACTTGCAATGAAAAGTACAATATGATTGTAATTTTACAGTAATATTGCAGTTATATTACAGTAATATCATTGTATTATATTACACTATATAATACATATTATATACGGTAGTGTAGTGTATAATTGTATTATATTACAGTAATATTACAGTTGTATCATTGTATTTTTAACAATATCATTGCGAAACTTGCAATAACAATTTTACTTATTACAATTTATTGTGTAGTGAAATTGTCATATTCTATAAATTACAATGTATATAACATTTTTTACTATACGATTTTGGAAATTTTAAAATTTACACATGTAAAACGTACTAGAAGAATTGTAATTTTTACTTTATAATTACAAAAAATCTAATGTCTGTGTATAACGGAACATGTAATATGATATTTTAAGAATTATAACTTGTTTTTCAGCTTGTAAAATATATTTCATGTAAAAAGAGAAAATATTTCACAAATTAAAATATGCTTGGCAAAAATTCATTGTATATAACAAAACTTACCATAAACTTTCGAATTTTCCTAATATTGTACATATCTTATTTTGTCATTCAGCTTATGAGTGATCTAAATTAGTGAGAGTTACAATATTATATTGTAAAAAGTACAAAATGTATATTAAAAAACGAAATATATAAACGAATTTCACAACAAATGAACAATTAAATTAATTTTTTATTATATACACATTTGTATAAAAACATAATATTATTGTATAATGATAAATTAATATAATAGCGTATAAATTTATTTTTAAATTAATTAACTCATTAACTAGTTAATTAATTATTTATTGCTACAATATCATTTGACAGTGTTTGCAATATGTTGTTGCAAAAATTAATACATTATTTTGCAAGAAGTACAATATTTCTTTCTTACTGCAGGTGAAGTTTTTTCTGAGATTTACCATCAATGATTTGAAACCTAGAAATAGCAAATTTCGTGAATCAATTAAAAGTCGTCGTCAAAAAAAATTCAATAAATCATCGTCGTTTTGAAAAAAAGGTCTGACTTTTCCGATTCTTGCAATAAAAACTTTTCTTAAAAATCTTGTTTTCAGAAGAAATTATGAAAAATTTTTACATCAAAATTCCAGTTCATTAGAAATTCATGAGGCCTATATATTTTCTTAAAAAAATTTAAAATTTCTTGTAAAGGTGTCACTGGTTTTTATAAAGAAATTTTTTTCTTTTTGGAATTTTTCAAGGTTGACTTTGATAAAATTTCTAATGGTTTGATGAAATATTTATTTACACTATCAATAAATTGAGGAAAACTTGACCCATTTATTAAAAATCTATCGAATTCTTCTCCATCTCAGAAAAGAATTAAAAGACAAAAAATTTTCTTGAATCATTATTTTGCACAAACAATACTAGTTTACATGAAAAATCTACCGTGCAAAAAGACTTTTTTTTTCTTTTGGGTTGCTGAGTAGAAAAATATGAAGCAATTATTTGTCCCATTTGATGGAATTTCATTAATTTCACAAATTTTTCTGTAGGTTTCTAGAAATAACTCCTATAAAGTTAAGAGTTTCAGAGATTTTACACATTCAAATAGATTGTAAATATTTTTCTCAATTTTTAAACGAGACCCAAATATTTTCTTCTACAAAATTTGAAATTTCTAGTAATAGTGTCACTAGTTTTTATGACAATTTTTTTTTCTATTTAGAATTTTTTCAGGTTGACTTCATAAGAAATTTCTGATTGTTATAAGAATTTCGTGATTTTTTATAAGAATTCAAATTATCAGGATTAAAATCACTTAAAAAGGTTAAGAAAATTCCTTGTTAGAGGCGTCGATGAATCTTCAATGTTGGTAATTTTTTCTGGCGATTTTTTTTCTGGAAAATCAATTACAAAAGACAATATGTAAATAATACAACGATAGTTATGCAATTCAAAAGGAATTAAAAATTTCCATATCAGAAAATTTTGGGATTCTGATA
This sequence comes from Platygaster orseoliae, assembly GCA_030522825.1. Taxonomy (NCBI): domain Eukaryota; kingdom Metazoa; phylum Arthropoda; class Insecta; order Hymenoptera; family Platygastridae; genus Platygaster; species Platygaster orseoliae. Next base: position 11,553 of record JAPYZL010128686.1, read on the forward strand.
TTTCAGATACAGAAATTTTGAAAATCTTGTGTATTTTGTAACACAATATTCAATTGACTGTATTCCTATAAATTTGTTGAAAAAATGATGATTTGTTTCCGCATCATATGAATAAAGTGTTTTTTCCATGCATGCGTTGGAATGGCCGCTTTTTTACGATGAATCGCGTGAACACAGTCCTTTTTCCGAATAGCCATAAAATCAGCGGAGGAATTCTTCTTCCTTCCCTAGCGATCCGGGACAAAAGACTTTTGTCCCGGATACCTAGGGAAGAAAGAAGAATTCTCCCCCTGATTTTATGACTTGCCGGAAAGAGGCCTGCGTTCACGCGTTTTATCGTAAGCGGCCAGTCAACACATACATGGAAAAAAATATTGTATGTTACATGGGAGAAACGTGATTCAACTCGCGCGCTTGCGCACTCGCTACCGCTCGTGCCCAAATGCTCGTTCTTCCTCCCTTGAAGCATAAATATCTATTTCATCATTCTAACCTCAAAACTGACATTTTGACGTGACTTTGAGGCTATCATGATGAAAAATATTGATCGCACTCGTGAGCTAGTGAGCTATCGCCAATTTTGGCGAGGCCGATTTTAACACTCGCCTTCGGCTCGGGCAAAAACCTTCGGCCTCGCGAAAATTGGCGATAGCTCCCGAGTACGAAAATAACTATTCTCATTCTGTATCTGAAAATTTTTTATTCAATTCACTACATGGTAAAAAAATGAAAAAAAAAAAAAAAAACTGAGAAAAGATGTTATGTGTATGGGTCATTCCGCGGGAGATTAACTACCCAAAATTTTTTTTCGCCTAAGATATTTTTTTCGGTTCTTTGTTCGAAAATACTCGACACGTGTTTTTTTCCATACGATACTCAAAATCTTAGAGAAACAATTTTTTGAAAATCAGCGGTTACAAAAAATAGTTATCTTGGATATTATGTCACTGAAAATTTTTTTTGTGTAAAATTATAAAAAAATTACCTGATGTGCACTAGGATCTGAAATTTCATATAAGCTGTTCGAAGAAGTTTTCACATAAATTTTTAATAAACAAATTGGACATTTTTATAAACAAATAGACCTTACAAAAAAGTGCGTTTTTTTCGTTTTTTTCCCACAAAGTAATCTTTATACATATGGGAATATACTGTAAAAATTTGGAAGTGGAGACTTGAAAATTCAATGAGCAGTGAATTTTTAAATGTAGGGCGTGCGTAACGATGCGCGATGTTCGACTTACTCTGGGTGGCTTCAATACCGAAATTTATAGAAGGGGGTGCTTTAAGAGCTTTCAGTTTTATTTTTGTTTATTCTCTAGATTCATCAATACATATAAATTCATGACTTAACAGGAAAACTCTGGAAACTTCGAAAATCATGCGCATCGTTACGACCGCGCTTTTGGAGCGCAGAACCGCGCTACATTTAAAAATTCACTGCTCATTGAATTTTCAAGTCTCCACTCCAAAATTTTTACAGTGTATTCCCATATGTATAAAGATTACTTTGTGGGAAAATAACGAAAAAAAACGCACCTTTTTTTTATAAGGTCTGTTTGTTTATAAAAATGTCGAATTTGTTTATGAAACATTTATGTGAAAACTTTTTCGACAGCCTTATCTGAAACTTCAGATCTTAACACACATCAGGTAATTTTTTTGTTATTTTACACAAAAAACTTTTTCAGTGACATAATATTTAAGATGACCATTTTTTTGTAACAGCTGATTTTCAAAAAATTGTTTCTTCGAAATTTGAGTATCATATTGGAAAAAAAATACGTGTCGAATATTTTCGAACAAAGAACCGAAAAAAAATATTTCAGGCGAAAAAAAAGTTCGGGTGGTAAATCTCCCGTGGAATGACCCGTAAAGATTCAACTAATTGAAAATAATAAATCACAAATCAATGAAAATGTAAAAAAATAGTTGTTGAAGTTAAACTCACACTCATTTTCAAATAACGCCATAACATTCATTAAGGTGTACATTCAATATAGAACAAAATTGGAGAATACGAAAATTTCACATCAGTTTGCAACTTTGTAGACGAAAAAAATCGAAATCAATCATTTTCAACAATTTCACGTGCGAATTGCAAATACTGACTGTGAAAGAAGTTGAAATTCAAGATGAAATTTCTACTCGCAAATCCTCATGGAAATTCGCGTTTTATGCAAGGCGTCGTATCCGCGACGTGACGAGCCCAAAATCAAGGCATTTTCTCTCGGCTGCCGAGAAAACAGAAAAGGTCACAACAATGGTAATCTTCCGCGCAAGTGCCACTCTACGAGCGATGGAAAAATATTGTCATGCAGCCGAAAAAGCACTTGACAAAGTTTCCGACTAGTTTGACGCGCGAGCTCTTGTATTTGTAGACGCTTGAAGAATGACAAAGAATGATAGGTAAGCCCGCTGACTCTCAAGATGGAAGGAATAAGACGACTACCTACCTCTTCTGCATGTATACATATATAGCTTTTTACTCGCTCTTCCACCAACGACCATTTATTATTCCTCTCTGAAGATGATACGCGCTCGTTGAAAGCTTCAGCAGCCCCCCGACCCCTCCCCCCCTCAGATCCCTCCGCCCACAAACCCACGGTTATTCTTGAGGGTCATTAAGGGTAGTATGCGCAAGCCATTACAGGTTTCTGTTACCTACCGTTGGTAGAAATAGCATAATTTGTCAACGAGTAATCGAATCGGATGTAGTTGTGGGGTTTGAACTGGTATTTTTATTAGGAAAGAAAAGATTTTGAGAGATGGTGTCGATTTTTGGGAAAATAATGGAATTTTATGAGGTAGAAATGATTTCTTGGTAAATTTTTTTATTATTCTGGATAACTGTTTATGAAATTCAATGGTTTGCACTCTGGGAGTTGTACAAATTTTGAGTATTATTATAGATTTATGGAAAAAATTGTTTTTTCATTGAAAAAGAAAAAAGAATTCATGCGATTGTGTCGGTTTTTGGGGAAATTTTAGGAATTATTTCATGGGATAGAAACATCTTTTTATTATTGTTTCCATTTTTATGGATTTCTGTTTCATGTATGAAATTTTACGGTATTCAATCGGAAAATTGAACATACTTTCAGTATTTTTAATGATTCTTAAAAAAAATTGTATTTTTATCAAAAAGAGATTTGGTGTGATGGTGTTGATCTTTGGGAAAATTATAGTTATTATTTTATGAGATAGAAATATTTTTTGGTATCCTTTCCATTTTTTTGGATTACTGTTTAGATGTATGAAAATTGAAGGTATGCAATTTGAAAATTGTACAAATTTTTAGTATTTTTATAAATTTTTCAAAAAAAAATTCCACAATCATTTTCATAAATTTTGTATACATTTGAAAAGAATGTGTAGTTTTCCCAAAAGTCATTGAACTCATGAAATTAAGGTAAAAATAAATAGAAGTGCAAAATCTGTGTAAATATAATTGTTACTTTAATCAACCATCAATTTCTGAATATCGATTTAAACAAAATTCGCCCGAGGTATATAAATCATAAATTTTCCTCTGCTGAGTTTTTGCTTTATTTTATAATTGAATCGATAACTATAATCATTTTCAATATTTTTTGGCCTTTCTTTTCAACTTTTTTATAATTGTGCTCCTGGATTCCATAACCGCCTCTGACGCGTGACCTCTCGCTGCCTAGTAGGCAAGGGAGGGGATGCTAAGCGAGTTCAGCCGGCGCTCGGTGAAATTTTAATTCGAAGCGAAATTCCAAATCGCCAGATCTCCGTAAAAAATTGACGGATTTTCAAAAGTTTTGGCAGAAAATATTCGTAAGTTTTTAGCGCTACTAACAAGTCAGAAAAAATAGTAGATTATTTGAAAATTAGTTCGCGAAAAATCCACAAAGTGTAGGTTACTTTTTATTGAAAAAGATGTTGAAAAAAGTACAATAAAGTGAAAATAAATGTTTAAACTCATTTTTGATACATACACGAATAACACTTCAACAAAAACAGCTAAAAAGAGATGCAGAAATGAATTTTTGACCGCAAGATTATCTCTGCATTATACGTTTGAACACATTTAAATAGCGTACAACAATTTCAAATAAATATTTAATAATTGATTTATTGATTAATCAACTCATTCAATACATTAAACTTTGAATTGATCAATCAACTTCGTGTTCCTCGTGAAATTTTTGTCTCTCGTAAATTTGTGCATATTATTTTTCAGAACTAGCATAGCTTGGAAAATCGAAATGTTTTCGCGCCGCTATCGAAGAAAAAAAAATAAAAGGTTTCAAGATATTAAGGTATCTTATTTCGTGCTTTCTTTGCTATATTCTTTTTCATCACTCTAACCTCAAAACTGACATTTGGACGTGACTTTGAGGCTATTGTGATGAAAAATACAGTTCGCACTCGTGAACTATCACCAATTTTGGCTCAGTCGATTTTGTCCCTCGCCTTCGGCTCGGGATAAAACCTTCGGCCTCGCCAAAATCGGCGATAGCTCCCGAGTACGAAATCTACTTAGCTCCCGAGTACGAAATCTACTATTTCCACGCCAATTCAGTGCGTGATCTCTTTCTTCCACTACGCGAATTATTATCTCTCGATGACATACTTCAATAAATCATATGATTACATTCACAAAACAAATTATGTAAATTTATACTTTGACGTAAATAATATAACTTTCAACTAAGAGCTCCACAGTGTTAACGCGGCAAAAGTTGCAGGTAGAATGAACTTGAAATCTCGGAATGTAAACAAACCGCAAAAAATCTGCCCAAAACAAAGGAAATCGTTACCTTCCTTTGTCATTCTTTCTTTATTCTATGGACAAAGAAAAATCATCTGTCTC
>JAPYZL010128694.1:0-20311 GCA_030522825.1 Platygaster orseoliae
GCTAATATCAATAGCAACATTTTATCATATTTACCTCGATTGTGTAGCTGAAAGTGTTGACGAAATAATCGATATTTTGAACACCTTATAAAACTTGCGGATAGTTACGTATCGGGACTGGTCTGGAACTACAAGTTATAATAAATCCACACACTTCACCATCTACTTAAAAATAAGCTTATGGAATAAGCTTTCTGTCACAGTAAACGGTTTAGACCCAGGCCAATTTTAAGTACTGAAAATGGTGATGGCCGTCATTACCCTATGGCCGTCATTACCCCACTTTCCCCAACTATATTTTATTTATATGAAGAATCACAAAAAAAAAACGAGTAATTTTTGAATTACTAAAAGACCTTTAATAAAAAGAGGAACGAAATTTGGAAATTTCAATTTTTATTCATAAAAGTTCTTACAAATAAATTTTCAAAATTATATGACTACTGGAAAAATACGAAAAATATTCATGAAACTATAAATTTAGAACGCGACTATTTTCTATGAAGTACGTTTGAGTACGAAACATCTATTAAACTTTGAATTCTAGGAATCTTTTTGGCAATCTTTAAAAATACAAGAAATCTATTGAAACTCTAGAGAATCTCACAAAATTTCAGAAACAGAAAAATGTACGATGAACAGTGAACACTGAAAATACTAAAAATGCAGGTAGATATTATTTACCTTGAAATCTGTGAAGTTACTAAAAATTCGCAAAACTTTGAATTTTGTATAGTTTTTTTAAATTCTTCCCGAAAAATATTTCTTCTCAATACGGTATTTTTGTTGTATTTTTAGATACTGAAATTTTGTTTTACTTTAATATCTTACATGAAACCATTTTTTCCTCTTCTTTTTTCAGTAAATACATTTATGAATATTTTTACTTCACTTATCACTCATGATTCTCATTCTTTATGAATATTTTATTCATCAATGATTTTTTTTCCTCACGAAACAGAAAAAAGTATTTTGATAAGAAAAGAGATTTCAATATTCTAAAAGCGAAAAAATATCAATAAACTGAAAAAATTGTTCACATTTCATTAGATTGAGGAATGTTAAGTTTTGGATGGAAATAAATATGGAGGTTCTTTGAACACTGTGTGTTTCAAGTTTTTCATCTTGATTAAGTTGAAGTTGTATCCTTCAACAGCATTCGATGAATCGTTCATTCACCCTCAAATCCATCTCTCCTCCGCATCAAAGTCCATTTCTTAGGTAATAGCTATCATTAAGCAATCTACGATACCTTCTGAGTGCTTTCAAACGAACCGTGCCACGAGCTTTCTCGAAAGATGCCGGATCAGCCGCGTATCTCAGGCGCACCCACACCAATCGCAACCACCCTATACTGTACACGAGCTCGCTCCAGCGCTTCCTATGCAAAACTGACCAGATCGCTACCGCGGATTTGCATAACGTTAGATTGGCTGTGATTTCATTTGCAAGGGCTCTCAATTAAGTGCGACATTTGGGCTGTCTTGCCGAAATTGGCCTTTTAAAACCCGCAGCACTCGGACAAAGGGACGGAACAAGGGAAGCCCATTATTGAATTAATACCGAGCGCGAACTGTAAACTATTGACGTTGACATGAAAATAAATGTTCTCATTGTGGGGGTGTTATACATAAGTACGCAATGCGATTGATAGGAATGCAATGTATTTTAAAATGAATATTTTTGACTCAAACAATATTTGTTCGCCTGAACCTAAAATTTATTTAAATGAACGAAATATTTGATGATTCAAATAATGACCAAACGTTTATTTGATCCAGCCAAATCGACATGTCATTTTTTTAGAGACGAAAATGTATACGAGTGCAATTCATCAGTGGTAACTGTGCACAGTTTGCTTTGGAAACATTGGGAACCAGCTTTCTGACGTAGCCGGGTTACAATCGAAGCTCATCATTGTACAAACCATTGTAGCTGCGGAAAATTAATTGAAATCGATGACCCTTACGTATTTGCGATGATTAACGGACTCTTGATGGGAATAGAACGCATTTATGCGGAGGGATATACTCAAGTTAATACGCTTATATTCCGTACGTGTCGTAGGTTCGTGGAAGCGTGAAAAAAAGTATTAGTGCGTGATGGTAACAAATGATGGAAACGTTAATGGTCCCGGAGATCAGTGCGCGCATGTCGTATCCGCGCGCGCCGTGAGATGAATCGTAAGCGCGGCACTTTTGATCGATTGCTTTTGTCACTCGTATCAGTCACCGTGAAAAGGTCTACATACGCTTGTAATTCAACACAACAGCGATTCAGATTCCTCCAGGACTTTCATTAGAAAATCCGTCATGTCGAAAGCGTAACTTGTTCTCTCTTTAAAAATCGCTCCTTTTGAATTTATGCGTGTTTGTTTACAGTGATCGATGTAACACGTTGGTAGGAAATTGTGTGAGCTATGGGATTTTAAAGAGCGGCAATTAAGGTGTTTTTTTTTGCAAATTCCATTGTAGTAAAAAAATGTGTTTGTTCCATACGAGTTATTGTTACATGTGTAATCGAAGTAAATAAATTTTTAGTTGGAACAAACATATTTAAAAAAACTTACAAATTTTGTTTCAGTCAAACATAATAAAGTTTATACTCACTTGAGTTTGTTTGTCTGAACTAATTGTAAGAATATCTTACAGTCGAATAAAATTAATTTGTCTTAACTAAAAATTTATTTAGTTGATCAAATAACAACCAAACTATGTAATGTAGGTGTTAATGTAGGTGTTAGTTAAATGAATAATATGATTATTTTCTTAAATTTATAATCTTTTTTTCCATATTCTTGGAGTTTTTTACCATTAGTATTTGGTCATCAAAGATGAGTTGAAAATCTGAAAAATATTTCTCCAAAAATAATGTCGTAACATAGTAAGAGAAAAGCATGGGATAAAAAGAATTTGATAATATGAACTCCAAAATATCAGGACAAAATTTTTGCATCTTTTTTATCATTTATCCTAATTTTCACTTATCATTAAGTATTGCTCTGATTTTTTTTTCAATTTTCATACAATTTTTTTCCTGAACAACACTATTTTAGAAGAAATTTTATTCATCACAGCTTTAAAAATGGACTCCTTGCCGATTTTTCAAAATTAGTGAAAATGAAAACTTTGAACCGAAATAAAATAAGTTATTATGAAACTTTTGAAATTATTTCAGTATTTTGTATACAATAAAAACTTCTAAAAACATCCGGTTTTGAATGCCCCGAAATCGCGCGCCATTTTTCGTTACGTCATTAGGCAGATGCAACATCGTCAGACATCAACACAGAGTAGTGATTTGCAGTGTTTTTGTTTATTTACATATTGAATTACATTAAATTAACCGAATCCAAATCAAAAATAAGTTTCACTAAATTAAACTAAAAATGTAATCCAAATACATAAAAAAATAATCAATTATGATATTTTTTTAGAATATAATTTTTAAAAATTTTAGAATAGAATTTAAAAAAAACATTCAAAAATTTAGGAAAAAATATTTAATTATAATCAAAATTGAAATATGAATAAATTAAATGAGAATCAAGATAAATTCACTGAATACATTACATAATTTACATGATAAATGAAGAATTATAATTCATTAAGAAAAAAACTTATTTATTAGGTATTTGTGTAAAAACACTAACTGTGTAAAAAAATCATAAATTTTTAAGAAATATAGGAAAATCAGTAGTGAGTTATTGAAGAAACAATCATTTTTGGCTGAAAATCTGTTAAAAGAAAAAATTATCAGTGTAGCAACATTGATTATGATAAATAATGAATTGCAATTAAGAATTGATGTTATAAATTCCAAAACGAAGCCGTTTTCGATATTCATTGCCAAAAAATTAGAAGTGAAGTAATTGCAAATGCAGGTAATTACGAGTTTTCTTAGCGTGTTTTTACATACAAACAGCTGGGATATTTAAATTTGCCTGCCTAGTGGCGTCACGTTGTGCGTCGACCAATCACCGCATTTCTTTTCTCGCCGTTCAAAAATTCAAAGTTGAACATTTTTTTTTTCAAATTCTAATGATCAAATGAATAAAATGTTCACATTTTCAGTAAAAAAATGGAAAAATTCACACAGAAAAAAAAATTTTGCAATAAAATTTTTTTTTTGCAAGGATTCTATTAGACTTTTGGATCCAATAATCTGTTTGAATTGCTTTCAGTTTCAAAGTGAAATAGGAAAAAAGTTTCGTCTAATAACGGTAATGAATAGTTTTATTTTGAAAAAAAGTCCTTAAATTTGAGGTCAAAGTCATAACTTTTTTAGTTCAGTGTCTCTCTGATACTGAAACTTTGAGTGATTTTTTAGTTTTTAAAAGTGAGAAATCAATCGACAGTGGTTGACTAATAATACTCTTAGAATAAAAGTCGATTTACTTTGCAGAAACGAATCTTACTCAAATTTAAGAGAAGAATTAAATTTTTTACAAAACTTTTGATTTATTCTTTTAGAGTTAATTTTTACTTTGAGATTTTTACACTGCAATTTGAAAAAATGTGTTTTTTTTTTTTGAAAGTGAAAAGTCAATCGAAAGTGGTTGAATAATAATACTTTTAGAATGAAAGTCGATTTTTTTCGCAAAGATAAGTCTGACTGGAATTTAAAAATAGAAAAAAATGTTTACAAAAGTCATCATTTACTCTTTTAGACTGAATATTTACTTTGGGCGAGTAAAATTCTGAAGTGAAAATTTGAAACATTATTAAGTTGATGAGTAGGGACAAAAAAGTTAAAAGTGGTCAACGCGATCAAGTCTCAAAACAATGTCTCCCGCCATGTTGAATATGTAAACAAACAAAACCTTCACAAAAAATGAAAAATCCGTCCAAATTGTCTCATCGCACATAAAAACGAGAAAAATGCAGGACCTTTTGACTTGCTGATGAAAAAAATCGCAGCAGCATCCCTCTGCTGTGAAATTTCCTGTGATTCAAATCCAGGGGGAACGTGGAATGCTGGATGGCCACGTGAAAAATTTCCCTCGGACCAGCCAAAATGCGTGAAGAATGCCTTTGTCCGAGTCAAAGACCCAGTTGCAATTAGGGCCTAGATAGATCGCAAGAAGCGAATCAGCGAATGCCGGGACGCCCGCTGCTTTTGCGCCGATCAATTACACATGTATGAGTACGCGCGTCCCATTCATGTACGTACATAGTGCGCGGCTAAATTCGTATGTACAACATCTGCCTATCTTGTACATCGCACGCACGTCAGGTGCTCTCTTGTATTTTACATGGCCTGAAATACGGGTTAGCGCGGCCCCCGTAATGACCACCACGGATCCTTCTCCCTCAACGTGAGCACGATCACATAATTAAATCCTTAATCGTGGCTTACAGAGTTTACCGACTGACCCCATCAAGCCATGGCTTATCGCGATCCGAGTAATCTACGTTAAATTAAGATAAAGTGCTTCCAAGATAATCGCAGTCATCTTCGGCGTTGAGAGAGTGCAGGGATTTCAATAGTCTGATATTCTGTCAAGGAATTATGACCAGTGACGTAAGCTGAATCAATTTGTGGGCGTGGTTCTTGAGTACATCTTCATACATTTGCATTGTTTTCCTAGTATTTTTTTTTACTTTTCTTTCATACAAGTTAGTTTTTCAACTTGAAATAAACTTACATGAATATTGCAAAAAAGAGTACTGTCCAAACAATCGCTTGAATCACAATGTTATTCACCGCTTTTTATCGTGGCCAAATCTCTCGCAGTCCACTGGTCACTACGAAGACTCATTCAGTCGTCACCCTTTTGATTAATTTCACCCAACCTTGAAGAGGGCAAGGGTTTACCAAATAAATCGTCTCTGGTAAAATTTCCACGGTCATCTTCATTGTTCGAGCAAAACCCGCCCTGAAAGCTATAATAATTACATTAGAATAACAGCTGCATCATAAAAATCAATGGTTATATTAGTCGAGTGAATCCAGATATATCATTTACTTTTCGAGATATGTTATGATATCAAAGTTTGATAGAGTTAATAGATGATGGAAAAAGGAAACCATAGATGGCAGTTTAGAAATGTTGACATTGTCTGCTTGTTTTTTAGGGTCGTTCAAAGCTATTGTTTGTTTATGGAATTTATAGGAATATACGAATACGTGTATTTCAGGTAAATCTGATAAATGTTGAATTGTTCATGCAAATACCAAGAATACGTTAAGGGACACATATAAGACCACGAAAAGGTGTGATATCATTTGTAAGAATCGTTTAGAAATAAGGAACAATGTATTGCATAGAATCTACCATTTTGTCAAGATGACTTTGAAAAAATGGTTTTCAAGCGCGCCGTAGCGCTACGTCACGCTACATCGCGCTACATGATTCCTGAGAATCAATTGTATTCTTGTTCATTACAAAAAGAATTATTTCTTATAATTCATTCTCAGAAATTAATTTTCCTGTGCAAAATCTCTCGACCATGAAACCATCTTGAAACTTTTCCATGCCAAATTCGACGTAGCTTCTTAAATAATCCTCTGCGAGTGTTCCTTGTAATCTCGACAAATGAGCTCGTGGAGAATAAAATGTAAAGTCTCTGACAAGAAGGAGAGTATCGGCTCTTCAGCGTTCCTTCCGGCTGTCTCCTCGAAATTAATTGTTTGGCTTATCTTTACACTTCTACCTTCATTCCTGTAGCCTCCGCTCTTGCATCGATCGCTGCAAGACGCGGCAAGGAAAAGCATCCATTCGTCGCGATGGGCTCCAATGTTTTTTTTTCTCGTTTTTCTTTTTCCGTTCCCTTTCCGACGTTTCGTTGGCTTTGAAATGACGAAAGTCAAGTAGAGCGGAACTGGAGAACACAAAACTTGAAGTGTAATTGGCACTGGAGTACACTCGTCTTGGTTCATTAGAGAAAATATCTTCCCCATTGTCAAGGGGCTTACATGGGGTCCCTGCCACCCCGAAGGGACAGAATTATTTTTGTTTCTAGTGGATACGGTCACTCGATGCCTCCCTCGCGCGCGACCCAACTTATTGCGAAACGTGGAAAACCTCGTGGCGAACTAATCTCCTCGAGCGCTACGAAGAATAGACTCTGATTCCCGCACGCTCCGCTAAGGGCAAATTGACCCTGCACCCGATTTTTTTCTCTTCACTTCAAACTCGTTGATATGGTTCTAATATGGCACAACAAGCGGGACTTTTTACGTCAAAACGTCCGGAGTCGAAGGGGGTTTTCTTTGTTTTCGAACTTACGTCAACAGACTTCGTGGGGATTCCAGAGGTAGATAATGATGGGTTTTGATTGATTCGTAGTCATGGGGATTGACTGATTTTTCTTGCAAGGAAAAGAATTTTCAGGAACGGTTTTTTGGACAAATATATTTACTTCGGTATTCGGAGGGGGATTTGGTGATTTTTCGAAATTCGGGATTTTGTAGTTATGCAACTCCTAAAGTCTGAAATGTTTTTTTTTTTTGCATAACTAATGAATGTAACAGAATTCGATTTTCGTGATTTTTATGTCACTGACGAGATTAGAATTTTTGTTAGAAACTTTAAGTTTTTTACTTATTTCTTGAATATTCATGAAAATTTAAAGGATTTCATTGCTTCAGGAATCAAAGTACTGGAAATTTTTGATATTTTTCAAGATTTTGGAGCAAATAATATACCTACACAGATTTCAAGTATTGATGAGATTTGTTAAATTTTAGCGAAATGATTTTATAAAATTTCGTAGCGTTTTCTCATATTTTTATATATTCCCAGTATTTCTATGGATCGCTATTATAGATTGCTAAAATCAGATGTTATACTATTGAAAATTTTGGTCACTTTGAGTATTATAATTGATATTGAGTATGATTATTACAATTCTATTTTTTTCGGTATTGATGAAATTTAGATAATTTTCTTGTGATTTAATTTATTCTTCTACAAACTTATAGTTATATTGATTTCTAGGATTTTAGCCTCACAGCTATATTTCATTAATTTTCAAATGCGTATTTTCTCTATAATTAAAACTTGGTTAGATTTTTAGTATGTACAAACTTGAATGATGAATCGCTTGTAACAAAATTGTTAGTATTTTATATATTTTTAATATTTCCTTTTTTTGTACTATCTGTTAGAATTCAGTGCATTTTCAAGTATTTTGAGAATATTCTACTATATCTATAGATTGCTATACATGTTTTTCAAAACTTTACTATTTAGAATTCGAAGAATTCGAAGTTTAATAGATTTCACATGTTTGTTAAGTTTTTTTAGAAAACAGTACTTTTTTATATTGATTTCCTTCTAGTATTTTTTCAGTATTCATATGATTCGAAAGATTTTTCAGTATTTTTTTTAATTTCTATGAAGCTTTCTTAAGGGGGTCTCCTTATCCAGAACCAAAAAAAGGTACTAATTCCTAACTTTTTTTGAAGCAGAAAATAAAAGCGAAGAATTACGATTTTTTAAATATTTTTAGTTATATATTTGAACTATGATAAAAAATTTTATTTATTTAAAAACAACGGAAAATTTCGGAGTAATCGAAGTTTTCTCGAAACCACATTTTTCAAAATTGCGTACACGATTAAAATAGAACCATTTAAGCTATTACAGTAAACTTTTTTTTTTATTTTTAGATAATTGAAATGCGCATGAAGTGAACCTCTAATTTACATAATACAACACTTATTTTCATTATATACAACGCATTTTAAACAAAAAAGAAGGGCTAAAAATTCGATTTTCTCGAAAAGTGACTCGAAAAATCAATTGAAAAAATTTTTTTCACAATTTTTTAGGTTTACTATAAGCGCATGACTCTTTTGATTAAAAAAATATATTATATGTGTGTTTCCAATGAAAACTTTGGATAATATCGTGCACGCAAAATTCACTTGTACGTGGCGAGACGCTGCGCGGGGTGTTCGATTACTCCGAAATTTTTCGTTGTTTTCAAATAAAAAAAAATTGTTTTTAAAAGTTTAGATGTGTACTTAAAAATATACGAAAAATCGTTGTCCTGCGTTTTTATTTTCTGCTTCAAAAAAAATTAGGAAAAAATACCTTTTTTCTTGGTTCTGGATAAGGAGACCCCCTTAACTTCGTAGATTCTGATTTTTTTTTGTATCATTGAGCCTTACATACTTTTCTAATTATTTTTTTACGTCATCACAGACGAATAGTTTTATTCATAACTTTCTTGCAAAAAAATTCTTCTGAAACCAGGATTGTTGTCGTTTTTGAGTTCGGAAGATTAAAAATACTGAATTCTGTTCAATTTTGAGAACTAACTATATACCATTTGTTATGTCCCCTAGATTCCACGAGGTACATATTTTTTATAATTTTGACTAATTTTCATCACTATTTGATGCCTTTATTTTAAATAATTCGTATTTAAAACTTATCAATCACGTGATTTATCGTTACAACTTTTCATTTCTTCACACAAAATCATAAGCAATTTTACCTTAATTTCGGAAGAAGTTTCAACCCCTAAAACTCCCCTCTGCCTCCGCTCCTGACAATGAACAATTCAAGTACTAACGCTCATAACCATATCAAAACCTATTTCAATACTCAATTGTATCCATTATCGTCACATCCCAATCTGCGAGATCCCTCTTTCAACGTTCTGTTTACCCTTGTTTACCACATGGTACACTTGAGTACAAAAAACCGTTTAATGACCAGCATATTGCGTGACAAAAGTAGACCGCGAAACATCTCGAAAACGCAACGCAGAAAAGCTGTGCACGAGCAGGCAAAAGTACCAAATCGCACGTACGGACTTTGCCTTGGCGCACCTACTCCTATGTCTGCCGTTATTCTCTCGCTTTTTGCTCTCTCCCTCTCACTTTTTTCGCATGGAGTATACGGGCGCTCTTGTGTGCTGGCGAGTGGAGTGCGCACACGAGTGGCTTTAGAAGGCACGAGTGCTTACTTCTACATACCTGCATACCTAGCCATTGCAAAAGCACCTGTTGAAACCCTAAGCCCTAACTTGTAAAGCAGTCTTGTACGGATTTCTACGGGATGAAACGGTGCTTCAGTGGAAACTAACAGTTTTGCCGAGCTTGCGGAACACGCGCGTGAACTATGTGGATGATGAATTTCATTCGCAGAGGGTTCTGTTCAATCAAATAGTGATGTATTTCAAATTACAGTGTATCAATGCTACCAGGTCACTTTTCTGAATATACTTTTCTCAATTGAAATTTTTCTCGAAAAATTCTGTTCCCAATTAATTTTTTTTCAAGTACTTTTTTCGCGGAGCACTTTATATGAAGAACTATTTTAATATAAGAAATGAAAAATAAGTGGTATGATAAGATTATTATTATTGAATGATATAATACTTTAGTTTTGACCAGGTTTTTTACTCAGCTTGACTTTTTTTGGAAAATGGGTATCGGGAAAAATGTCGATTGGGAAAACTTACTTTGGAAAAACTTTTTTACGATTTTATCAATTGCTTTTTGATAAAAAAATTACTCTTTTAAAGGCGTTTCTATGCGATTAGAATCGTTGAGGAAAAACAAAATGTATTGTGAAAAAAAAAGAATTTAGCGTAGGTCTCTTTGAAATATATTTCATACTTCACATTCATGCAAAAAATTTTTATCTACGATCACTTTTATATAAATTGACCCTTTAGCCTTTTTTTCAGATTTTTTTGATTAACTGTCTAATAGAAAATTTCTTTTTATTACTTTGGTACTTGAAGTTAGCAGTTAAATGCGAATCTCTTATTGATTTCGACGAGTGTTGAGTTTTGACCATCATAACTATAAAGTTTCAATTTTTCATTATATTTTGAGTTATGATTAAATTTTTTTATGACTGAATTACAATGAAATTCGATAAATTTTGAATAAATGCTCTAGTAAACTTTGAAAGTATTGTTTTTGAAATTTTTGTTATTTTCCTTTTTACACTGAAATTAATTTCAACTATCAATATTTCTACACAAAACCACCTTACTGTCACAAATCTTAAAAAATCGTTTTCAAATTAATATTGTCAACATATAAACCAAATGAAAAATTCACTTTTTTCTGTTCCAGATAACAAGGCTGACAAAAATGTTCTCATGACATTTTCGCTACGACAAGGTAGGAATTTCCAACGTCTCGGAAGTTAATAAAAATAGTTTATTCAAATATCTTTGAAAAGCGAAACACGAACGAAGAAAGTATAAAAATTGATCAAATTATTTTCTGTAGTTTCTACATATTATATTCGCAAAAAAAGGATGAAATGAGGCATATATTATGTAGAGTTTCTCATTAGAAAAAAAATACATAATTGTTTTAAAAATTTGGAAACATTAACCAATGCCTTCATTATATAAGACGTCTTTGTCATCATGTAAATGACATAGGATTTTATCTTACGGACAAACTTCATTATTCACACACAGAGATCACTAAAAAAAAAGTTAGTTCTACACAGAATGTTATTATTTATAGTAATGAAAACTAGTCATAAATATATGAAAATTCCTCAATCAAAAATTTGCTTCCTTGCTTGAAATGGATGAATGTCAGATAATGAAAACACTGTATATTAGCAATGGAACTCAGGATTTTGTCAGAATTACTATTTAAATTTTCAAATTATTAAGAATTACAGCGTTAGTAATAACTATTGCCATAGTACTATAATGTGATAGTGTTAATTTTTATTACTCAGAGCCAGTTATAATAAAGCACAGCGATGTGTACTTATTTTATGTAAACAAAATTTTTTTCTGGTAGAAACCGATTTCATGATATTTTCATATATGACACGCTCAGAAGTAAAATGCAACAAGTAAGGATAGAAAATATGAGGATTCACATAAGTCTGTCTCTCACTTGTTGCATTTTTCCTCTGAGCGTGCCATATTTACTAATATTTATAAAATTAAATTTGTTATTATTTTAAAGTTTTTAGGATGGAGTAGCTTTCCAAAAATTTGGTTCGTTATGAAATTTGGTAAACATTTTTAATTTTATTTCCATCATAACCAGCATATGAAGTTTTTTTCTGAAAATTCGTTAGACAAAATTTTCACTCTACAGCAAGTCAAAATGTAATCACATCAACTTGGAGTGATTTTGGCTTTTTTAGAGTGAAAAAGTACTTGAAAATAGGGATTTTTTTTAAAGAGTGACATTAACTATTTTAGGGTGAGTTTTTACACGTTGTTTGAGTAGCAATATTTTGATTCAATGCAGAACGAAAACTCACTCAAAGAATTAAAAGAGTGCAACCCAATCATACAACAAAATCAAGGTGGACATGAAATTATAATATAATCCTCAATTTAGTTTACCTTCACAATTACTTTCAAGAGAGCAAATTTTAAATTGTAAAGATTCATTAAAATTCGCGAAAATCATTCTCGATTTAAGACTTACTTTTGCAAGCAAATTTGAACATGGACTACATTTTAGTTATTACTCAAATAATCATTGATGCCTTCATTTTGTCAAATATTCAAATACTATTGACTTTGTAGAATATGAAAAAATTTTCTGAATTTAATTTTTTTGACTTCATGCACTCAAATGAAGTATACATTCAATTATTTTTTAATTTTTGTCCGGTTTTTCATAACTATAAATTATAACTCTCTGCGTGAAATATTAGTTTTGAGTATTATTTCCAACTACAATATATTATCCTACATAGTACACATGTGTAATTTTCAATTTCCCAGTTTATTCCATTTCACCCGATATAATCCCGAACATCATCTAGAAATAAAAACTAAAATTTTACATAAATCAATTCGAAGGATAAACAGTTAGAAAACCGCAACTTGTACGACTCCGGAAAACCCAGGTCTAACCCAAAACAAATCAAAACCCAAAGCAACAGCTGCGAGACGAGTTTGGTAGCGCAAGTCCAAAAGTCCTGCGAATAATGGGGAGCGTGTCCCCTTACTTACTGCCACTTCCGCAGTACATTCGTATGAAAATATTTCGAGTCCACATCGACCAGTCGTATTTGCCAAGCCCCGAAAATCAAGGGCCGTGGGGTTGTTCCCGCGGCGCGATGTATTATACAGAAGACTAGAAAGGGTTAAACATGATCTGGAATCCTTGTGCTAAATCACGAAATAACTTGGCGGCGTCGGAGCGCGTTGCAGGCAAAAGCTTTATTTCAAAGCCCTGTAGCGGTCGCGTTACATGGACCGCCTAGGATGTACACAGCCGCGAGGTTACAAGCTTTCAATGAAGGAACCGTGAATTTCGGTTCCGTATTTGTTCAGTCCATGGCATTTTTCGAGGGTTGTGTATCAGGTGGATAAACAAAAATTTACCACTGCCTTTTATCTGTATGACGTACAATATTACATTGATATTCAAAATTATTGGGACTTAGGCAATGTGCCATTTCCTTCATTTTTTTTGTGTAAGCATTGTTTTTTTTTTGTATTGATTTAAATGTTATAAATTTATAATGAAAATTTAGCATATTTATGGTTTACGAGTATATATTAGCTGTGAAAAACGATTTTCCGAAGCTGATTTTCTTGAAAACTTACATATTTACAGAAACATTCATTTCATCACTCTAACCTCAAAACTGACATTTGGACGTGACTTTGAGACTATTGTGATGAAAAATACAGTTCGAACTCGTGAGCTATCGCCAATTTTGCCTCAGCTGATTTCATCCCTCGACTTCGTCTCGGGATAAAACCTTCGACTTCGCCAAAATCGGCGATAGCTCCCGAGTACGAAATCTACTATTTCTACAAGAATTTTTGTAAAAATTTTCGTATAAAAGTACAAATCTGCTTATAAGTAAATTAAAAAAAAAAGTTGTTTTCACTCTATTATTAATAACTTTTGTTATTGTTACGCAGCATACAATTTTACGCTGTGTAATTTTCAGAAATTTGCACAATATTGAGTATCTTGAAAAAAGTATCGAGAAATACTGAAAAAGTTTTTGTATCTCAAAAAATAATAATTAAATAGTTCATTGAGAATTTTCAATGTTTAAAATTCAATGAATTTTGAACATGAATTTTCAGTAATTATGAATTATTTCTAATGATAAATATGAGAAAATATAAAATTTTGAACAAATAGAATTCAACGTTTAAAATTATTAGGACTTTGGCAATGTGCCATTTATACCATTCCTATTTTTGTATGTAGGGTTTTGTTTTTATACATTGATTGAGAAGTTATAAATTTAGAATAAAAATTTAGTATATATATGGTTCATACATTTGTTGTGAATAACGGTTTTCCGAAGCTGATTTTCTTGAAATCTTTTTTACAGAAAAATTTTTTCCTAGAAGCATTTTTTTGAAAATTTTCGTATAAGAGCAAAGTTCTGCTTATCTAGTAAATTTTTGAAGAAGAGTTGTTTTTACTTAATTATTTATAATTTTTTTTATTGTTATGCAGCATACAATATTACGCTGTGTATAATTTTTAGAAAACTGCTCAATATTGAGTGTTTCTTTTATCTCTCTTCTTTTTACAGATCTATTAAAAAGTATCGAAAAATACTAAAAACTCTTTGTATCTCGAACAATAATAGTAAAGTAGTTCATTGAGAATTCAGAAAAGTTTTTTACAATTAAAATTACGTGATAAATTGAATAAAAAAAATGTTGTTGATAAATCGTTTATGTGCAAAATCAAACGTGAAGTTATTTGATTAATTTTTATACACGAATCGTGAAACATTAGGAATATTTTTTTTAAGATGTCAAAAAAAAAAAAAAAAAAAAAATTCATAGTAAACAAAAAATTTTCAGGCAAAAATTATTCCGTTTTTATGTTCCGTTTATAATTTTTTTGGAAAAACCTCAATTTCAGCAACGCCAGAAATCAAATTCATTTCAACTAATTTTTCAGGTTTTCCTTTCTTGGTATTTTTGACTTTGATTTTTTACCAGTGTCTTTAACTTCCAAAATATCCAAGAATCCTTCTTCTAAATTTACTTCACCAACCTTACTTTATTTTCTTGGTTTTTTCATTATTTGCGTTAGTTTAATAGTTTGAAGAATCAAATCTTTAGATTTGAAGGGGATGGGAGTAAGAAATATATCAGACTCTTTTTATCGTTAAGAAATCATTTTGCTGTGTTGAATAAATAAAGAAAATTTATTCTTAAGAAATTCTCATGATGTCTTTGACAAACTTAAGAAGTATAAGTTACATTCAATTTAATAAAAATCAATAAACTTAACTTCATACTTAATAATTTTTTAATGGTATTTTACATGCAAGTTTACACTATGCCAGGAAAGAACTGAGCATTTCAAAAAGTTTAATAACATTAAGACGTTTCAACTTTAAAACACAGACTGCTCACTCTGAAATGCAAGACTTTTCCCAAAGCATTTTTTTCATTTAATATGCTTTTTGCACTGGGTAATTTGATAAAAAATTTGTCAAACTACAAGAATATGAATTAAAAATCTGATCACTTAAAACATTTTTGTTTTTTCAAATTTATGTCACTTTTACCACCGTTTAATGCCTAACTTTATTGATACATCATGTTACTCAAAATAAAAAGGATTTATTATTATTTTTCAAATGTTCTCTAACCATCTGATATTTGTTTTTGAGTACCAAAAACATAGAAAATAATAGTTGTGAATCTAATGAATACAAATTTTAAGATACATCGATTCCAAAAATTAAAAAAAAACTGTTCAAAAGTGTTAATATCTATACACACTTATTTTTTTTCAAATTTGAGGATTTGGTCGTTTTTTTCTAAGCAATATCACGTATTCAATAAAAAATAAACTTCTATGAAGTCATTAAATGTATTAAAATAATAAGTATTATGAAACAATATCATTATTGAATAATACAACTTTATAAAAGATATTTTATATTTATTGAATTTTCAAAAAAACTCTCTTCGATTAAATAAATTGAAAAACTTCACAAAAGTTTATTTGTTCTTTATTATGTGATATCGACTCTGAAGCAACGAGAGTAATTCTTGAATCTGTGAATATTTGTTGCAAAACGCCTTGACCTTGTAAATCCAACAAGTCATTCAAGATGTAACAACTTGTAAGAAAACATTCTTGTATTATATTATTTACGTAATTTTTCCGTCTAAATACCGGTTCCTGTCATTTCAAATCCGGCAACAGTATTTAATGCGAATTGAGAATGTGTTGGTTGGGGGTCGTTTTTCCACCCCCTTGGGAGGCGGAAAATTTTCCGTGCGGGGAACGAAACGACCCATTTGAATAAATTTCCGGGCGCGAGGAGACGTCGAAAAATGCGGGGCGTCCTAATGAGTAAATACGCGCCGGCAATAATTAAACAATTTGCCTACAAATAGACTTTTCAGGGAGAATATCCGGTGCTCATTACGCATTCTCTCTTATCGCTATGCGCGACCACGTAATGCTTTTATTAAAATCCAGGGGTATGCTCGCATGATTAAAAGTATTGTCGTTGGATTCCGACATGAGCCTGCGAGAACTTGCCAAGGGAATTGAATTTTCACGGTAGCGGGATCACTCGTGATACGTATAATCTGATTTTTTGTGCGGTTCTGGCATAAGAGGAATCTCTACGTTTTCTAGATCAAGTTACACCGACTTTAAATACAGGGTGAATGAAATACATATAATGTATATAATTAATGTATATAAAAATTATGAAACTCTTGTAACCAGATTGTAGAAAATAAAACATCAAATAAAAATCCATTACCTTTCAATTCCAACATTCAACGCCCATCAACTTTCTCTTCCGCCACATCATACGTTCATTCGCATTCAATTCATCTTAAAATACATCCCCTCCTCGTTCTCTTCATTTTCCTTCCTAAAAACCACGTAATTTCAAATTCCACATTAATCTCGTCACACAGCAACCCGCGTATCGAAAGCCGCCGATCGCGATCTTATTCCACATCAAAGGACCGACATCAGAGGACGTCGCGGGGTGTCTTACATAAATTATATTACCATGAATCTTACATGCGGAATATCTGGCCGACCTAATACGCCAAAGGAACTGTCATCCATCGGAAAACGCAGAGATTCAATTACCATCCTCGTGGAAAATGAATTCCTTTTTTCCGCTCGCGAAATACATCCCGTCGCAAGAGCCGAATTTATTTTCTTTTCTCGTCTTGATACGATTAAATCTGTTTCCTTTTGTATGCGGAGCGTTTCATCGGCTCATCGGGCGCCGCGAAATTCTCGGCAGGATCATAGGGAATGCGTTATGACTAGCGCATGAGTACCGACGACGCGGCGTTGTGCCACGTACGAATTTCACAGTCGCTCGGCGCTCATCTTTTCGCAACTAAAAGGCATTACCGTTCGCGAACACGCGCGTTTAATTCCCCATGCAAATATCAGCTCGCTTCCACTTTAAGGTTACGTTCTTCTTCCGGCACACGAGCCGATAACGCCTTTGCGAGGGAGAGAGTTTTCGGATAATCGCTGCAGTAGTTTTCGCCGTTTTCGGTGATGCTCGCGTTTATTCCGCCAAGGTGGGGACAGGGAGGGGGGGGGGGGCGGGGGCGGGTGAAATAATTAGAAGTTTCTGTTGGTTTTGATGGTTGTTGTTCTGACGAAGATTCGATGAAAAATTCTGGAAAAGTTGAAGGGGTGAAGAGGGCAGGGATGTGATGAGAATTCTTTAGGTAATTGAAATAGGTTTGGCAATTGAGAGTTTTAAACGGATTTGAAGGATTTTTATAGAAATTCGTTAAGGATATATTCGTATAAAGATGAATTATGAAAGTAAGGTACTGAGATGAAATTGTATGTTGAGGATCAATAGAACACGCAGTCGGAAAAATTTGTTATTCTGAACGTGATGTCATATGGAATTGGATAAAAAAAAAATTATGCAACTGAAAAAATTTTTTTTAAATAAAATATTTCGAAAATAAATATATGTGCACTTAAATATGGTAAATTCATACTTATTAGCATCGAATGGAAATTATTTTCTCGTGCCAAATCAATACTTGATGATAGTCAAAATTGCACTACACTCAGAGAAAAGCGTTTGACCGTAAAACGCGTTCCGTTTCACTTTGGGTATAGAAACGGACGTTTTATCACCGTGAAACGCAAAAAATTTCATATGCCACTATTCGATGGTGAAACGGTCACCGTTTCAACGGAACAAGTAACGCACGCGCACTCGTCCGTGCGGATGAGAGGAGGGGGATCGGGCTTGAGGAGAAACGACGAATGAAACGGTAACCGTTCCACTTTTAAGCGTTTCTTTCACGAAGAAAAGGAAATATTAATCCACTGTGATACTTTTTTCTTCTCTTCGTGAAATGGCGTTGCGTTTCGAGGTTGAAACGGGTGATGTAGAAACGGCGGCGCGTTTCATACGAAAACGGAAATTTCTCTGAGTGTAGAAATTTCGAAACTTGGTCTTTTTTAAAAAGTTTTATGGAAATATTAACTGAGCGGAATAATATCTAAAAATATTTAAAAAAAGGAACAAAAAAGTTTCCGATTTTGCAAGGACCAGAAAATAGTTGGGATAGGTCAAAAATTATTGTGCGACAAAAAGTATTGGATTATACAACATTTTTCATATTAAAATATAACAAAGAATGTATTTGAAAAATAGATGAAGACAACGAAAACTTTTAGTATGTATAATTTGATTGGGGTACATTTTTCCGTATTCATTTTTCCGAAAAAAACGATTTCCGTATGACCTTTTTTCCGAAAACACGATTTCCGTGTGTCCTTTTTCCACAAACCTGATTTCCGCATGACCTTTTCTCCGCACGGACATTTTTAATGTATATAACAAATATGAAAATGAATTATAATGAATTCAATTTTTTTACTTTTGAGTTACCATGACAATTAGTGATCGCCGCAGTTAATAAGCTCTTGTAAGATTTTTTAGCATATTCGAAAATAAATATTCATTTTGGAAATGATCTTCAATATTTCCGGTATTTGAAAAAATTTTTCAAAAAAGCAGTATTTTCTGTATTTCTTTGCTACATTATACGATTTATCAATTTTGTTTTAGAATTCGTATTTATTTTTACAAATATTTCTATAATTCAATACTCTATACTAATTCAAAGTTTTCAAAGTTGTGAATGTATTATCTTATAGACATTTTTAGAAATTTGTACATGCATAGATATTCAGTTTTTTTATAATTTTTATATCCTATAGATTTTTCGTTTTTTCTGGTATGAAGGAAATATATTTTATAAATTTTTTTATAGAAAGGACCTACAACACCCATTTTTTCTTTTAATTAATTTTTCTCTAAGTTCTGTTCTTTTTTATTTATTTAAAATTTTTTCATGTTTTTACAAAAAATGATTTATTTCATAATCAATTTCAATAATAAAAATTAATAATTCAATCAATATTAAAATTTAATAATTTAAAATTTCAATAATGAAATAAAATTTTAATATTTAATTATTATTTCTCAACAATTTCTCATTAAAAAAATATGTCACCTGATTTTTTAATTAAAAAAATTTTTTTTTTAAATATGTTGTTGAGATAAAAAACACGTCATTTTGGAAAAATTTTATTAATATTCAGATATAAATATGATATATTTCTTCTGTCTTCATCATTAAATTTTAAAGATATAGCTTACTAATTTTCTTTTTTACTTATTTTCAGCTTCCTTATTCTGCTTTTATTTATCGTAATTTCTTAATATTTTAATTAGTGAAAAGTTTTGATAAATTGAGATTTTTTCAGATATTGAGAATTTCATTTATTGTAAACTTGGAAGAGAAGAAAAAAAATTCATATTTTGGTTCAGTAACAGAGGGTGAATTTGAAATTTTGGTTAAAATACAGAATTTAAACGAAAATACTGAACTTCTAAGAGGAAGGAACATAAAAATGATTTGCGAAATTTCAGAAGATGATGCTATTGATTTGTTATAGAAATATATATTTTTTGTCATTTCAAAATCAATATGAATTACTTAAAAATTTTTATGTATTGAAAAAATGTGAAGATGGAATATTCAAGATCACTGAACAAGAAGAGAAGAAAATTCAAGTTTTGAAAGAATAAATAAGTTAATTCTTAATGCACACAAGGAAATTTTATAGACAACTTATTAAAAGTTAATAAAAATTTTAAAAAAGTAAAGTTTTTAAAAAGTTTATACAAAAAAATAATAATTCGCATCGCATAACAGATTTGCAATGATGTTTGAAATAAAAATATAATAAGATTTTGATAGAACGAAGGTTTTTTTATGTTTGTAAAACGCTCCCTATTATTCTCAATAAATTCTTCTTTCGATCTTTTGGAGCACAAATAAATCAACGAATTTTATCATTTTTCTAGCTTTCGGCC
>JAPYZL010128765.1:0-28331 GCA_030522825.1 Platygaster orseoliae
TTAATTAACCGCGTTACGACGAGTTTAGTTTATTGAGATTTCGTATATCCAGAATTTCGGGCTTCGGAAAGCCCGGCGCTTCATCGTGTCATCCCCTCCTCTGCCTACTGACCGAGCGCTAAACCCCTTATTCAATCGGGACCTTCAATTGTAAATGTTTCATTCAGGGGCGTAGACAGAAAAAATTTTCAGTGGGTGTTTTGCGAAAAAATATATTTCCTCTAGAATGTTATAACTTTTCATCTTTGGCGGTCTGGTTACAAAAAAAAAAAAACCATTTTACAATCGGATTGGAAAGTTTTACAATTTTTGGAGTCCATCTGCAGAGTCGCACATTTTCATATACATAATTAATACTGTGAAATTTTGTTTTACATGAATTTAAAGTCCTTAAGGGATAAGTTTATTCTACTTGAGTTTTATTCATATTTCTTCAGAACTTATACGATTTCAAGAATTTTCTAATATTTTTGAAGATTTCTACATAGCTTTCCAGTATTCAGTACCCTATAGGACTCAAACTCCTTAACACTTTTAATATTGTTAAAGATGTTTGAGAAAATAATATCTATACACATTTTGTCATAGTTAGGTACATATAATTTTGTTATTTTATATTATATGAAAAAATGTATAGTATTTTCGCGTATTTTCATGAATTTTTAGTATTTCTGTGGATGGCTTTAGAAACAGTTAGAATGTATTGCTCCAGTATAGAAAATTTCAATGATTTTAGGTATTTCAATTGATTTTTCAAAAAACAATATCTTTTATACATATTTCCAGTTATTGTAGCTTTTCTCCGTATTTTCTTCGTATTTATACAATTTGAAGAATTAAATGGTATTTTAATGAGTATTTCTACAAATTTTGAGAATTATAACATGCTATAGAATTCGAGGTTTTCGAATTTTTGAACTAAGAACATCAAATTACTTCATAGTTTTTGAGAATTGATAAATTTTCATTTTTATTTGCATTTTTTTATTTTTATACAATTTTTTAAAATTCATTAGTAGGTACTTTCATAGGTTTTGAGTATTTTTGTAGATAGCTATTCAGATTTTGAGAGTTAAATTTACTAGAACTCAAAGCATAATCGATTTTTAGTAATTTCATTGATTTCTGTGAAAACTTCGTGTATGTAGATATTTTATGTCTTATTAACTTTTAGCATTTAGGTTTTTTTTTCGGTATTCATAAAATTTTTCGGCTTTCATTGTATTCTAATAGATTTCTACTATGATTATAGATCCTTAGATACATTTCCTTGAAATAGGTACTCTGAAATTTAAAATATTATAGAGTATTTGTTCAGATTTTTCAGAAAATAGTTCTTACATAGAATTATTTTACCTTTATTGGTATTTCTTCACAGTGTCTACAGTTTGAAAGATTTTCTGGCATATTATTGAATTCCTAATTCAATATCTATAACCCAATACTTCAGGGTGTCAAATTTTTTTAGATTTTAATATTACAGTAGATTCCAATTTGTCTTTATTATTCAGTGAGTTAAAATCATTTCTCAAATTTTTTTTCTACTTTATTCTAGAAAAACATTCATAATCAGAATTTTGTTTAGGAAAAATTTTTCTTCAAGCCAGAATGCTTGTTATTTTGCAATATAATTGCAATCGCTTATTTTGAATTTTGTGATATTTTTAGAACTTACATGAAACATATTTTGTAGATTTCAGTAAGTATGTTTCGGACAATTTTCAGTTACTTTATTATTTCTAACAATGTTAGTGCATTATTTCCTAATAAAATCTTTTATTTTTACACAAAATGATAAATAATTTTATCTTAGTTTCGGGAGGGATTTAAAGCCACTAAAAAACACCTTCTGCGCCTGTCTGAACATAACATAAATAATTTTTTAAAGTTATATAAAATTCAGAATCAAAAAACCCACTAGCAAAAAAACAACATCCTAATGAAAGAAGAATTTATTCTGAAACAGAACTCTAATTATGAATGGAAAGGATAACGTTAAAAACGAAAATTTGAAAAATCATATTAACTTTATGATAATGAGGGAAAATCATGATCTAAAATAATTTTAAGAATAGATCATAATTTTAACGCTTAAGAATTTTGTTCGTGAAATCTGTAGAGAAATCCATTATACATATATTAGCAAACCTTTCCAATCATACAACATTGAAAAAACACTTAAAGTAATAGAAATCTATGGAAGTACTGTTTTATAAAAAATCTCAACAGATACCTAAAATCTACAAAACTGGGAATTCTAGAGCATCAAGTTCTAAAAATCGTATTATATAGAAATAATGAAATTACATAAAAATACTTAAAAAATGCTACAAAATTTTATGAATATTGAAAAAAATACAAAAATCTACAAAACACTGAAGATCTATGTAGATTTGATTTTACAATAAATGAATAAAAATATTTTTCAATCTATAGAAGTTCGAATCCCAGAAACATTCATTCTTCCAAAGAAAATTCCGTTTGGCAAAACGGAGTACTCGTTCGAAGACTCAAGATACTCTGTAGACTAAAATGAAACTCCGGTTTTTTTATCCATCAGGGAAAATTTTATAAGGTACATAGGATAATGAAATTTTCATGAGATGATTAAAACATTTTTCCCATGTATCTCGACGAGGACAACAACATACAAAATAAATTTGCATCTTAGGAATAGGCCTCGCGTCACCCTTTTGCCACCAACGCGACTTCAGGGGAAGGAGCTTTATTTATGACCCGACGAACGTACTGCAATTACGCTTCTACGGCGAAAACTCGCGTTCGGCTATGGCGATGCTATTTATTTAGTGCGGGGCTGCCGATTCACGAGCAAATAATTACCCAATTTCGGGCCACTTTGCTCGTAATCACCGATCCCGATGACCCTTTTCAGTGCGACTGAGAAAAGGTATAAACGCTTCCGAGTCGCGTGGGAACGTCAATGTTTTAAAACAGTGTCAATTGTGCTTCCTCAGAATAATTTAAAAGCAATCCTTGTGTTGTTATTGCAGTTCTTAATGCATAATGTGCGTTTGACTGTGATGAAATTCTGAGTAAAAAAATAGTAACTCAACTTAATACATCAAAAAACTGCCGAATTCTGTGCGACGATAAATTTTATCATATATGTATTACTGGAAAAAAAATTTGTAAAATCGATTGATGCAGCTTGCCAAGAATTTGTAAGCTATTGAATAAATAATTCAATTCCATTCAATAGTATTATATTTTACGTAAAATTGGATTTCGCAAGTTCAATGAAATTATATATGGAATAAAATTAAAAATTAGAAAAAAAAGAAATAAAATAACGCGTCACATATTATAAAAGAAGAGTAAAGTTTT
Organism: Platygaster orseoliae; assembly: GCA_030522825.1. Taxonomy (NCBI): domain Eukaryota; kingdom Metazoa; phylum Arthropoda; class Insecta; order Hymenoptera; family Platygastridae; genus Platygaster; species Platygaster orseoliae. Next base: position 3,346 of record JAPYZL010128765.1, read on the forward strand.
CTCCAATTTTTCTTCAATATGAAATTCATGTGATGCAAACAATCAAATTGGCAATGAAGTGGAAATTCCTCATAAATGCACGTAACCGTCTCTATCCAATTCTTCACTCAAGAACCTTGCAGACGAAAATAAAACCTGTCGGAAAGCGTTTTCTTTTGCTCTGGTGTACGTCATCTCGCGGGAAAAGCAAGGGTGCTTCTCTTGAAAAAATATACAAGTAGCAGTTTTGTTATATCATAACAAATAAATGTTTCAAATCCAGCGACGTTTTGTTTACAGGATCTCTTCGAGTACGTACACTGAATGCAAAAATATTGTTTTTTACTGGAGCAACGAGGATTTTCCCTTATGTGATTCAACACCGAAATTACACATGAGAAATTCGGTAACAAAGCCTACATTATAAAAAAATTTTTTTCACTGTGATTTTAAGAGAATTGTAAAACTTATGTATGAATATGAAATACATCTTTTTTGGAATTCACAGTGACTTTTGGGGCACAGAATAAAACAAGCTTAAAAATTTTTTATATCATTCTTTTAATAATGACTAGGTTTTTCTAAATGTAATAATTTAATTAGAATTTGATTCGTTGGTACTAGAAACAAAAAATTCTTTATTTTTCGTTCTTGAAAAATTACTTGGAAACGTCGAACATTTTACAATATCAGAAATTCTGATGTAAAAATATTTATTTTATTTGAAATATCTCTAATTTGAATATTCGCAAATAACATAAATTTTCGTAATAGTAAAAAAAGGTTTTTTTTTCATAACAATCAAATCGTATAGATTGGTATATGGTAGGGATGGGAAATATCGATCTCTATCTTTATCGCTAAAAGGTCTCTTTGGCGAGTTAGAAAGAGACACGATCGATATTTCCCATGCCTAGTATATGGACTATGGACTCTATAGAGAATTTCTCGTAAAATTTTTATTAAAATTTTTTTTTTTAGGTAATGTATCGTCTTTTTATTCATGATAACATTTTTTGAAAAAAAATTTATTCAGGATTGGTATCCACTTTAGAATAAAAACCAATGGATTTAAACTGCTTGTAGTCAAAAAATTAAAATTTCTCCATCTAAATTCCTGTCCAGTAAAAAAACATAATAAAAAAAATAAAAAAAACATAATATATCGTAAAATAACATTCAAAGTTATTGAGTGCCCTCTGAGTTTGAATAATTTCTGATTTTACGACTCAGTAATACTTAATTAATAGTTTACCTTATTAATAATTACAAATTTTTCAAAAAACTGATTCAATTTTTTACCAGTAAAAGCCAAATATAATACTTAATTCTGAAGTTCTAAAATAAAATATAAACCAACAGTCTTTCCATTTTATTTTGGTCAAATAATCGAAAATTCTCTATCCAATCTTGCATCAGGTAATACATCAAAAAACAAAGAAACACATAATATTAAATCGTGAAATAACATTCAAAATTTTTGAGGCCCTCTGAATTTAAAGAATTTGTGATTTCATGACTTAATCATAAGTACATGTTTAAAAAACCGATTCAATTTTCTACTAGAAAATTCGAACATTATTCTGAACGCTGAAATTCCAAAATAGTCTTCGAACTCCGTTTCCATCAAATAATCAAAAATTCTCTATCCAATCGTGCACTAAGTAAATAAAATAAATTCATAAAAACATAATACAAATCGTTTTTCTTAATTTAAATAGTTTCTGAATTCATGACCTAATAATAAATCAATTTCCAAAACCAATACAATTTTCTACAAGAAAATCTAAATATTCTTCAAAATTCTAATATCCTAAAAGTCCATGTCGAGAAGCCTAGAGTCTCTTGACAATTGACGCGGTTTTTTTTTGTTGTACATTTCGAAAAAAAGTTTTTTCGAGGGCCCGAAAGCATTGGGCCCCGGGGTTCACAAAGGGCCCCTGATTTATGGCCTACGGCTTCGCATACACGGACTCACACACAATATCATAATACCATTAATTCTTTGTCAAATTCCCCGCTGACTGAATCGTACCGGGCGCGCAGTAAATCACGCGCCGACTAATGTGAGCACGTTGTTTTATCATCCGCGGAGTTGTTAGCCGCGGGGGCAGGTGGACGACGGCGACGTCGCGTTTCCGTATTTTCGCCTCGCTTTTATCGCGGCTTCTTCATCGGTCCCGTCACGCTGACGGATTCGAGCCCCGGCCGACTCTATCGGAGGACGCGTTTTTCACGAGTTTCCGCGAAAAATTAATAATGGGTCTTTTTGCGAGCATCAATCGACAACGTTTTCCTCGGATTAAAAAACGGGGTATCATTTTAGTGTCCAGAGTATCTTAAGTATCGAAAATTTTTAGAATGAAATATTCTACTATGAGATAATTAATAATAAAATTTTAAAAAAGTGATTAAATTTTTTTTATCGATGCTGTCTTGTTTTAAACGAGTAATGATTGAAATTTTAGTAAAATTTAATAGTATCAATATTTCTTAGAATGTGTACATAAATAACATACATGTATATAATTATCATGAATAATTTAGCAAATAATCCATGAATTCATCAATTTTTGAGTATTCATAAACACTACTTGTTTTGACTGTAATATAAAAAAAAATTAATGATAGAAAAACCATCCAATCGTCGTTATATCGATTCAGACTTTTTTTGATATTACATAGCGCATAAAATTATTTTTCGTGTGTTATAAATAGAAACGAAAAAAAAAAATTATGAAAGACTATCGAATTCTCGGTAATCTGCGTAGATGCATTGAATACCATTCAAAAACCAGGCGATGTCATTAATCGTTTCCACGTAATTACAAAGTAGATTTACACATATCTGATTTTATGAAAAAGAAATTGAGATGAATCATAATTTGCGAACGCGAATGATAAATTCATTTACAAGTTACTATAATCAATTGCGCTGTAATTTTTTTTCCTCGACAAGATTTGATAAGCGAAATTGCCATTACGTACGATAAGTAAATTTACATTTATCACAGAACGAAATTCAGATCATGTGTAATTAGCTGCTTCTAATCAATGTAATAATAGTACACAGTTCAACAATCAATCCATACCGAGTTACTTAATCACACACGATTTACGTGATTCAATTTATTACACGTAAATTGAATTTCTTCAAAAGCTACACGTAATTGAGTGATTATCAATGGAAAATCACTAGTAATTTGTGATTTGCTGAGCGATTATCGCGAAATTACTTACAATTTCGTACAATGGAATCGAATATCGCGCGATTAAGTGCACTACTAAATGTGATTTTTGATTGCAAAATTACACAATCGCGATTACATGTAATTTGATAAATGTTGTAAGAGAAAAGCGCACTGAAATTGAACTTATATTAAAAAATATTATTTCAATTCTCATAAGTTCTTCTCTGAATGTAAAAATGTCCCAAATATTATAATACGTACACTTATATTGTAACTGTACGTTATTAGTTATATTAAAAAGTGTAATACTATTTATCCCTGACGAAAATTTCTATTTGACAAAACATTTTCTAAATTTTGTTGCACAGAGTTATTTGTAGTTCGACAAAGTTCCATCTTCACTAGTCGAAAAGTGCTCTAAATTTGAAACTGCTTCAGAAGAACGCCCTTTGAGGAGTCCAACCACCGGAACAAGCCCGCAGCAAGTTCCATTTGACTCCAGACGCCCTGGCCTTGGGTCTCTTCATTGAATGCCAATTTCGGCTCTTAAATTTACAATAGGAGGCTACGTGTCTTGAATGATCTTGGTCCCTGTAAGAGCAGATGCTCTCGTGTTAACGGGAGACGTAATTTCATGGTGGATTTTTAAATTTCGGCGGTGGCTTTTTAGTTATTGTTTCGGTGATCAGAGGAACCGATGGTGTTTATCGAGCTGGTCGGTGGTGGTTTTTTTTCAAATGAGGAGGATGTTTGCATAAGGCATTTTTCCCCTAAAATCAAGATTTTAAACTGTGGAAGAGTTTTTTCCGAAAAGTTTTTCATCTTACGGAAATTCTAATGAAGAATAACTATCTGTAGGGGAGATAAGCGAGGGGGGTTTTAAGGGTTCGAACTCTTACTGGAAATCGGGTGAAATCAGTTATGATTCTATGTAAAAAAGGAGAAAAATAATAATGATGTATAGTTAGGAAATTATAAAAAATACAGTTGATAATTGAAAAGAAAAAATGAATGAAAATAATGGTCATAAATAATGGAAAAGAGTTAAAATTATATAGAGTACATAACTAACGATGTATAGAGATTTTCCAAAATTTTACAAAATTCAGAATTGATTTGAATAACTCACAAAAATAAAAAAACTCTCAATAATAGAAGCATTTCTTCTTAAACGGAAATCTAGTTTTGAATTTTCGGAAAGGATAATGTTAAAAACAAAAATTTCAAAAATTATCCTAATCCTGTAAATAATAAGGGAAAATCAGAATCTACAACAATGCTAAGATTAGGTAAAACTTTTAATGCTGGAGCATGTAGTTTTTTAAATCTGTAGAGAAATTCATCAAATACCAGAAAATCTTTCTAATCATACATTATTGAAACAATGAAAAAGGTTATGGAAATCTGTAAAAGAACTGTTTCATGAAAAATCTCAACTGATACTTAAGACTTATATAACTTTGAATTCTAGATCATCAAATGTTAAAAATTGTGATCTATAGAAATAATGAAATTTTTTGAAAATGCTCACAAAATCCTAAAAAATCTTATAAATACCAGAAAAGTACAAAAATATATTTAGGTTTTGTTTTCCCATAAATTAAGAAAAACTGTGTAAATCTATAAAAATTCGAATTATAGAGCATACAATTTCAGAAACCTTTGTAGCAATAAAAAAATAATTCAAAAAGTATACATATGCTATAAAAACATTCAAACTTTTAACAATACAAAATAATGTGACAAACATGAGAAGTTTATTACTACTTAAATTCTATGAACATATTATAGTTTGCTCGAAAATTTATTTATCAAAATTTGAATTCTAGAGCATAAGATGATTTTTCGTTCTGTATAGATATTCATTTGAATACTGAAAAATTCTTCAATTGCATGAATACCAAAAAAGTAAGGAAAAACAAAAAAAATACTGTTAGTCTGTATAAAAGATATTATTTTTTAAAAAATCAATGCAAATACGCAAAATCGTTAAAATATTCAATGAAATTTAATGAATTAAATCAAATTCTAGTTATTCATAGAGTGATCCATTTATTACGAAAAATTTATATAAATACCATAAAAAAGAAAAAAATTATTTAAAATAACGAAATATTAACTATTAGTGAAGATATTATTTTCTCAAAAATCTATACAAATAATTGTAATTCGCAGAACTTTGATTCATAGAGCATTGCATTCTAGAAAGTTGTATAGAAATCAATCATAATTTAGAAAATCAGTTAATTGGTTCTTATGCTAACAAAATATTAAAAATACTAACAGTGGAACAAAAAAAAGTTCTTAACTTCAGATGTCTCTAAAGTTCTAAACGTTGAAAAATAAACGAAAAAACAAAAACTTGTTCTATCATCCCTAATAATTAAATTGATTCATTGTTATCAATGTTTAATAAATATTATGTAATGTTTCTCATACTTTTCAGTTGTAATCATGGGTGGAAATAGAAAGCATTTTTTTTTCGTTTTCGTTTATTTCATAAACATTTGGAACTTAAGGCACATTCACCTCAGTGACTTGAAAATCATGAAAAATGAGCGACTCTGGACTTCAAAAGTTGTATTACTTGAAAATTTCGAAATTTGAAAAATTGAAAAATTATATAATATCGAGGGAAATTTTTTTTTTTTTTTTAAACTTGTATCGCGAATTTTTTCTGTAATTAATTCTGTAATTTTTGTATCTGATCTTCAATTTTGTTCAATCAGAATGCATACTTTGATTTTTTTCCGAGCAAGAAATTTTTGCAAATAAATCATTTCGTTCTTTAAAACATTTGGTTATTTTACACATCAAAAATTTATTTGATTATTTATCTATTTAGTAAATTTGTTGACTGTTTTTACGTTGACAATCTACCAGTGTTGAAAAACAGAGTAGTGCAAATTTTTCAACTTTTTCCCCTCGTTTGTTGTACTGCGGGGCATTCATTTATAAATACAACACGACTCGAGTCTTACATACATATTTCATTTCCGATAAATTTGTCCTTGTAACGTTTTCTTTAACTCCCCTACTTTTATCATTTTTCACGCCGACTTTTCGAAATTCCTCTATTTTTGTAGCATTTTCTGAATCGGTACGTACTCGCATGTACACCTATATGCTAATCAGGTTTACGGGTTATGATAATTTTCATCGAATGATAATCCTTCCCATCTTTTTTTTCGGCCTCGGCGTAATGTATGCGAACTCATAAATTTTGCATATTTAACTTTGAGAAACGATCAATTTTAATCTTGGGCATTCAATGACCTTATATTTCATATTGATTATTCATGAGTTGAATGGGTAACGTTTTTCAATTTTTTCCCCAGAATTCGAGACTCGGAAAAATAGAGCAGAAGAGAAGTGTATCGAAACTCGGGTTTTTCTGATCCGAAATGTTAATTATTCATCCCCCTGCAGCGTTCTACAAATGTGGGATTTCTGTTTCGTGACGTTTTTACAAATCGGCGAAAGCGCCTTATCGGGATTTTTTCCCAGCGATTCAGATCGGTTAAATTTTTTTAGAGTTCTTGGAGAACAACATTTACGTTGAGATTTAATTATTGTTAAGTTTTTTTGATTCGACTCATTAAAATCGAAGAAAATAATTGAATGTCACAAATTTTCGGATTTCCCGTTCGATAAAAAAAATATTCGACTCTCATAAATAACAGACGAAAATTTTGTAGCTACAAAATGTTAAAAAAAAAATCATATAAAAAATCTCCATCACGGTTTTCACAGACTATTGATAGTAAAAAGTTTAAAAAAGCACATTGCCAATCGGATCAAAAGTTATCAATTATGATTCGCAGCATTATCCAATTATTCTCGAACGTTAAGAGTAAATAGTATCCAATTTGTTGCAAACTTTTACTGATTCCAATTTGTAGATTGTTTTCTACAATGAAATAGTCAAAACCTTGAACAAAATTTCACAATATTTAGATTGTCACTGCAAAAAAACTTCTCTTTTGCAAGTCAAAGTTTTAGATGATCTTGCAACTCATCGTTTGAAATTCAAGAAAATATTAAAAATTCATGAAGTCAATATTTAAAAGAAGTATATCAAATATGTCAATTCGAGAAATTCCTATTTGCGTCATCGGCGATGTTTTGTTTATTCATAATTACGAATAATCAAGCGAACCAACAAACATATCACGAATTTGACGAAATAATCGCAACTGAACAACGAAAGCACACGAACGCGCATGTGTTGATAATGCTCGCGATTCAATCATGAAAATTAATCAAAAGGCGTTCGTCACGCGAAAAACTTACGCAACGCCTGCTCCAATTTGCAAATAAGACTCATCGTTCCCGGAATTCATACGCGCGTTAATAACAATGTAACTTCAGTGTGGATATTCCTGAAAAAAAAACACTGCTATCGAAAGCATTTCACGTGTTTCGCCACAATTTGCATGCTAACAAGAACAAATTGGCGAGGATGAAGTTATTACAGTGCGACACTCTTCAGCTGTAGAATCGGTAGAAATAAAAAAGTGAGCCTGAAATTAAAAAATTTGTAATGCTCACAAATAATGACGAAACCTTAATAATAACCTAAATATCTGGATTAAGATTTTGTTGAAATTCCTAAAAGTATTGTAAAATTCATTGAAATTTTTCATCTGTTTCAAATTCATCATTAACTTTTATGATTGCTTTTTCAGAATCTTTATAAATTTTTCAATATTTCTTCGAATTCATATTAGTTTTTTTGCAGTTACTCATAAAATCAAAAACTTTAAAATAATAAATACTGTGAATTGAAATTTCTGAAATCATTAAAAATGAAAAATAGTTATAAATTCACTAGTCTAAAATTAGATTAAAAAATGTTCGACCAGAAGACAAAGAAAAATTAATTCCAGACGTCACTGAGTTTGATATTTTACCAAAAAAGGCGAAAGGAAGTCAAAAAACGAGATGTATAATAATTAATGACAACAGATTTTTAAAATTTTCCACGTTCTATCAGTACTTCTTTTAATTCAACTAATTATAACTACAGAACATAACATTGTATCAGTAATGTTACTTATTGAAACATTATGTATATAACTGCAAAAAATAAGATTATGTGTGATTTTAAGGAATCTTAAACGAAAAAAATTGTTTTTGTTACGAGAACAACTGTGTTACAATTATCCTAAGCCTTACACAAATTACACCATCATTAATGAAAAAAATAAAAAAAAGAACAACAAAAAAAATAAAGAATCTATTTTGCTGAAGTCATTACGAAAGTAGAATAATGGGAGATTATATAAAATCAAGATCAAAAATGTAAATAAAAAATAACAAAGAAGAAAAAACTCGAAACGAATGTAAAAAAAATTCAGCTTGTATTAAGATTTTGCCAAAAAACGAGAAAAGGAACTAAAAAACCAAATATAATGTTGTTTGTGACAAACACAAATTTTCCTTGCATTGCAAATTTTATTTCTTATTGAATATTAAAATTCAGTTTTTAAATAAACAACATTTGATAAGATTTTAAACAACCTATACAGAAATTGCATAATTCAATTTATTTGAAATTTTTTTTGCCTTTTTTCTCATTTTCTCAATAAATTATTACGTTGCCAAAAATTGTTTCTTACCATAATAAATATATGTATTATTATGAAAAATGCAGTTCTTTACATTTTTGAGCAACTATTGACGAAACTAGAATTTTTTTTTCCAAAAACCTGCGTATCAGTTTCCACAAAGATAAAATTTGATATAGTTTTGGAAAACCATATTGTATGCAAAAAGTATATGAACTCTTAAAGTGTCAAATTCAGATTTTAAGTAGCTAACATGTAAAAAAATTAAAGAACAAAAACTAAACCACACAAATAAAAATAAAATGCACACTGCTTAACTTAAACTTTCCTTTTTCATGACACAATTACCGCGATAAATTAAAACAATGGAAAAAAAAAAATATTCTGAATGTGCAATTACACTTGCACGAAAAAACTTCGTTTGAGTTCGATTTTATGATCATTCTCAAGTATTTTCGTAAACTTTTTAAAAATCCTAATCCCATAATTTACTCCTCGACTTAAATGTGGAGAAGTCAAAACGATTTAATCCGATCATTAAATCTTAAGGATTCAGGCTTTTCTCGAAAAGAGAATGGAAGTTTGGGAACGAAATATTTTTGTTACACGACTCCCATCGACTGTATTTTTTGTCCGCCTTCCAAACCGGGGGAAATGGGAGTTCCAACGTCAGGGATATTCGGAACACGTGTCTTTTGCGCCTCAAAACCACTCCTAATACGACTCGCCCACACACGTACGATTTCCATTTCTCCTCGAAACCAAAGTTATCCGCAATAACAGCAAGAATAATTATGTACTGCAAGTTATTCACATCAATTTATCTATGAACTGCGCAGAAATTCTTCATGATCAATGATGGATGGTCGTGACGAACTTTTTCGCAAAATTGTTTGATTTGTTAATCATGTTAAAGGTTGATAGCTTGTTCTTAGAAATACGTGAATGATCGTAATTTATGTTTTTATAAGTGAATAAGAGATGTACAATACCGAGGATAAGAATACATTTTGTTCCACGAAGTATAAATAGGTGTTTAAGGAAAAAAAATTATTGTTCCGTTTTGGTTCTACAAACAACACCTTATTTAAAATTTATTATTTTAGTTGAAGTGGATTAGAAATGTTGAATTCTTTAAATGGTGTTTGAATCGATATTTTTTTCTTGCATGAATATAGATGAAAAAGAAAATTTCAATGAAATATTTATTAACGCTAAAAAATATGAAAATTTGTATATAAAATATTGATATATAAATAAAATAATATTGGTTTTAAATTAAATATAGTTATTTGTTCTATTAGCACTGAATTTTATATTGAAAATTTAGGGAGTATTTTATGTTATGATATTTGTTCGCAAATAATTTTATTTTTATAGATTAATGAATCAAAAAAAATTTACAAGCTATGAGATTATTTTAATTTGTGAAATACATAAAAAAAATTACAAAAAATGGTAATCAATGCATAAATTAAAATACATATTACAGGATTCTATGAAAATATTCAAAGTCTGTAATAGATACTTTTTTCAATTGTTTTTGTTTGTACAAAATGAGCAAATTGTTGTATTCCGTTATAGAATTCGACTTATCGTTTAGAATAGTTTCTGCATTTTTTAAAAATAAACCTAACTTAACCTAATGATTATTAATCATTTTTTGAATTACTGTAAAAAATAATAAAGTGGCTGTAAAACATGCATATTGCATTGACATTTTGTTAAATATTTTTTCAAATTATTCTAAATCTAATTTGTTTATGTTCACTAACAGTTACAAATTTGAATCTGTAACACTATTGGTTGATTAAATTTTTATTGAGTATTCAAAGATTGTATCAAATCTATGCAAAATTAAATAGATTTTAGAAAATTTAAATAACTGACATCAACATTTCAAGGTAGAATAAAAACTTTTTTTTGAATTCTCACGCAAGTTTTAAAGAATCTTGGAAAGACTTTTTTAAGGTTCACGTTCTTTTTTTATTTGTGAAACTCACTTCAAAATATAATTCATGATTCAAATTCATTTCAATGAATTCATACCACAAGTGAAGTTTAAGAGATCTACACAAAAAATTGAAATAATTTTGAAAACTTGGAACCTAGCGCATAATAGTAAAATTATTTTTGAAAATTGAATTTAATTATGCGAGTAAAAAAGCCGAGGACTCAAACTTTTTTATTTGATTTCCTACATTTATAAAAAATTTGCGAAACGTGAAAAAGTTATTTTGAAAAATTTATATAATTTTCTTTTCTCCAAGGGGTAACTTTAAATCTGTCATTTTCCCAAACATAAAAAAAAACGGAATTTTCATTTCAGGAATTGGTAATGCAGAAAGTGTTGAATTTTATGCAAATCTTGGAGATTTCGTAAAAAATTCACTTGATTAATATGAGTTTGTCTGTCATGAAATTCGCAACAGTTTCAACTGTAAAATTCGTCTATTTTTCTGATTATTATAGATGATAACAAATAAATAATACATAATAGTTTATTCTACATATAAAAAAATGTCTCAGGATATTATAGCTGATTTTACAATAGTATTCAAAAAAAATACACATATAAAAATTATTGTATAAAATTTAATTACTTAGCCAAAAACTTTCGATGGTGGAATTAGACTTGATATTCAGTATTCTCGTACATGTTTTTATATATTATCTTTCAACTTGATTGGCACAAATGAAAAAGGCCAGCCTGTCAAAATTTTTAATTCAGTTGGCTTAAATTGAAAAAAATGTCTATAATTATTTGGAAAACAGTTTTTCCCAGTTAATCAAAAATAACTGATTACTCACTCTATACTATAGATTTTTGTATTCATTTCCAAACAGTCCTTTGCCAAAAATTTCGTTTTTCATTTTGTTCCAAAAGTTTCTTATACAAGTTTTTCAAGATGTTTGAAAGAGTTCATCAGGGCTTCAACAATTTTTTAACCACTGAAGGAATTTCGAATTCGAATCTTTCATTTCCATGCATTTCGATAAATTAATTCATATTACAGGGCATAGTAGAAAAATGTTGAAGAAAACTTTGGTTAAAAAATGTATTGAAGAATAATTATTATCTACTTTATTGAAAAATTAAATAAATTCATACTAATTAAAAGGTCGCCAAATCGAACTTTTTAAAATTAGTTTCCTACATTTGTATACGATTTTTATAGCAAAACTTCCGGAAATTTCTCCCGGTTAATAGAAAAATTATCCACGTGGCTACAACTTGGAAAAGTTCTTTGCAAGATTTCATTCCTTTTTTTTTATTTTACTAAAGAATAACTCCTAATCTGGCATCTTCTCCAAACTTTTCAAAAATCCTTATTCTGATCTCAACAAAAGACAATACTTGGGTTAAATTTCACGCGAATCACGAAGATTTTGTACAATAATAACTCGATTGATAAAATTATTCCTATTATGAAATTCACAACTATAGAACTTGTCGCTTTCACTAACCTTCAAAATAACTGACACACAAATTCGCACTAGCCCTTATAAAAAAATTCATATAATAATGTGCCACTCGAAATTTTTCGGAAATTGCAGGCAAAAATAAAATTTATGCTAAATTCAAAGATACACATGTCTTGCACTGAAAAACCGATTAAGTTATTCAATTATATCAGACAAACCAAATTTTCACTTTGATAAATTTTTAGTTCAAACAAACAAATTGTTTTTCGGTTGTAAAATATTTTTAATTCAGACAAACAAATTGAAGACAGCAGAAAAGTAATTTTTTTTATCTGAACTTGAAATTTAGTTAAAAAAATATTTGACTGGTCAAATAACGACCAAATGTTTGTTTGAGCCAACCAAATATGTTTTTCAGTGTGGGGTTTTGCTAAGTTAGCTCGTAAAAACGGGTGATCAAATAATTTGTTTCATCTTCCTCTCTTTTAAGCACACTACTCGATCAAGTTTATCCTTTTCGCACGTCAAGGTTTGAAATGGAAAGCTTTCTTGACCTAATCTAGTGAAACCCTAAGACACGTGTGTCTTCGAATTCAGTGCATATTCCATTTTCTTCATTATTTTCCCACTTGTATTTAATATATGTCGCACAGTGTAATTCTTCCATCTTTTAACAGGTCTTATTCTAAAAAACACTTAATCTGAAAAAGTGAAACTTGACTGTTTCGCAGCGTATATTCACTCGGAACTCAACTAAATAATTATTTTTACTGTTGAGTCAGTGAAATCCACTGATTCACAAGTATATACTCACTTTTATTGTACAGAGCAAGATATTTCCGTATTTTCAAGTTTAGACAACACCCACCTCAACCCCGTACCACCCTCCTGAACTCTCAAAAACACAAAAAACAGTACTCACTCGTGCCGATATGCACCCTCTTCATCCACGGGTAAATCTGCGGCGGCGTGCCCCCCGGATTATTCGCTTTATTCGACGAATTGTTCCCAGTACTCGAAGTGCTCGAAGTACTCGACGCCGGCGAGGACGCCGAGGACGCGTTCAAGGTCGCGCCACCCTCGACCCCCCTGGATCCGCCACTGGGCGGCGAGTTCGCCAACGTCGAGCTCCTGGAGGAACTCGTCCCCGGGGGTGACGTGATGCCCGCGGACTTGCTGGTCCCGGGGGTGGCGAGGGGCGTGGGGCTGTTCCTGGAGGTCGAGGTCGAGAGGTCCTGGGGCGAGGCGACACTCGCCGAAGACCCGGAGTCGGCGTATTTACAGTTGGACGTGGAGGCCACGGGGGCGGCGGCCACGGCGCCCTGAAGAAGGGCCGTGGGCTGCTCCGGGTGGCCCATTGCGGACTGACCCAGATGACCTTGTGCATGGTGTTGCATCTGGGGTGCCGGGGCGATTCGGGACTGGGGCTGGAGCTGAGTGTAGTCGATCATCCCTGAGGGCGCGGGGTGCTGCTGCATTGCCCCGGCCGGGGCCGCATAGGGGTGCTGGGGATAGTGCTGCTGGGGCGAGTAGCAGGGCCCGGGGTACGCGGCGCCGGCGGCCCCCGGGTTGTAATACTCCCCAGCGGCGGGCGAGGGGGCCGGGAGGCCGCCACCCTCGGCGGGTGAGCTCGCTGCGGGCCTCTGGCCCTGGGCCTGGGGCCCCCCGTAACACGCCGCCAGAGAATTGACGAACTGGTACGAACTCATGGTCCTCGACTGCCCGCTTTTTCACTTCATGTCACGGGCATCGCCGGCAACCCTCGCGAAACTCTTAAGAGCCTCAACAGAGAACCTGAGCAAGCAAATCCTTGATAGCCCTCAGGGCATGTCGCACTCGGAAAACCGTCGGAGCACCACTTTACAGCTTCCTCGTCGCGGGGGACCCTCGCGCGAAGGTACTTGCTATCGGACTGACGTCTCGGGGCCGGTGCGGTAGCTGTCACGTGCTCGGGATCGTCAGCGCCCCGACCAATCCCCGCCGTTCGTCAAACCTTGATTGGTCCCTCTCGCGGATTCTTCAACCCCGTTCACTCTCTCGCCGCCGACAAAGCGGCCAGGGGCGAGGAGGGGCGAGCGGCGGTTCCAGTTCCAAGGGGTGGGGAGGCCGGTTCCTCGGGCGAAGGAGGGGAGAGGGGGGGCCGACGACGCCGAGCTCAATGGAACGGGCGGCGGGGGTGGGGGTTCCAAAGGTGCCCCCTCTTCCCCCTTCTGCTCCTCCACGACACTTTTTGTGGTACCAGGGAAAATTTTTCCGACCAAGCCTCGACAGGTTTATGGGAGTTTGATAGCCACCCGACGCGGACCGAGAAACAGACACGCGCACTCTTTATTGTCCCATAAATTCAAACCTGTTGCCTGCGAGAGGGAGAGCCCCGGGTGTTGGGGAGGGCGGGAGGGATATTCGCGATTGACGCCCGGGCGCGGGTCGTAGATCACTGAGGCGAGAGAGGACCGTGCAGAGAACCGCGGTTTTGAGGGGGGCTTGCGGGGGCGGGGCCGGGTGGTACCAAGCAGGAGGGACCGGGAGAGATTTTTCGGAAAAGTGTTTTGGGTTTTTTTTAAAAAGGGTTTTTAGGTGTTTTTAATAGGAGCGAGGGTGGGGCAAGGGGGGGGGTTTCTAGGAGGAAATAGTGGGACAGTTGCTTGCCAGATGTGGCGACCGTGTGGTGTGAATAGAAGCATGGACGTCCGGAGGACGCCCCTTCTCCGGGGAAAGAGCCCCACTACGCGGGATATACCCCCACTCGCGGGCTTTTCTGTATTGTAGAACACGGAGCACATGCACGATCTTCTTGGTTTCATACTGGGTTCCCTTCCTGACTTGGGTTTTCGGAGGCGCATTGGAGTTGCGGACGTTGGCGAGGTGAGACCCGTGACTCGTGAGTGGCCGTGGCCGAGCATATGAAAGATCCGGGAAATGAGTCGTCTTTCATGAAAAATCTGGGTTGTGTACAACTTTTTGAGTACAACTTTTTGATGGTGCAAAAATTTAGTGTGCGCTTCATTCATTGTGCATTGGACGATTGTGCATATTTTTTAGACATCAATTACTATAAACTTGAATTTAACAAATCAGAGCACTAAAAAACTCCTGATTTTTCGAGTTTATTCTATACAATTATTTTTATATCGTCGTGTATACGAATTCATAACAATGTATACAATCGACTTGTGTACAATAAACTCGAGCACAATTAACACTTTTCGGGATATTTATAATTGTGCACAAATTTATTGAGCATCATGTTTATTGTGTACTGGGCGATTTCGCCGCATCTTTATGAATTTGTATAACACGGGACGATACACAAATTATTTTATAGTGTAAATTGAATAACCAGGAATTTTATTCAATTCACAATGATGAAGATTGATTTCTAAAAAATGTACCCAATTATCCAGTGCGAAATAAATACAATGTTGAATAAATTTGTAAAAAATCTCCACTCTTTTTGAAGAAAAATTTTTTAATAGTACATTTTTCCGATGCTAGTGTTTTCTAAGTCTTCTCGTACTGAAATCTTTTTTCTGAAAAAACTTTTTTTCTACAACAATCGTTTTTTTTTAACTTTTAGTTACAAATGCTTGCTCCTTATGTTACAAATATTCGTAAAAGTGTCCAATTAAACTGTGAAGTTAACATGTTCCTTATCGTTTTTGATGAATTTTGAGAATTATCGAATGAACTGTCTTTAAAATATATGTTAAATATATCAAATGTTTTTCAGGTATGTTGTCAAGTCGTTTACAAATTGTACGATATTGGATTTTTTTGTTGAATTTTTTCTTATTCATTGAGAGGTAAGGTTGGGTACAACTTCACATAATCTATGTTGTTTCCAAAACCAATTCTGCCTAATATTTATTTCTCCCAATATTCGGTTTTCCTAAAAGTCTTTTATTCTAATTTTTTATCCCAATAATTTTTCTCAAAAAATCTACTTTTACCTTTTTTTTACAAAAAAAGTTATTTTCAAAACTCTTTTTTCATTGACGCTTTTACAATGTTTAATATTTTTGGAAAAGAGTTGAATTAAATTCAAGAATAGAAATTTTTACTGTCACAAAAACAGAATAGATATTGATATTTATTGAAATTTTATCTTACATACATCAAAAATTTTTCAGGTATGTTTTCAAGTCGTTATACGCTTTGTCATTTTCATAGTTTTCTACGAAAGTTCAATGACAAAAATTTTTGTGAAAACATGAGTTCTTATCATGAATGTTATTCGCCAATGTACCAAATTTTTGGTAGAGTTAAATAAAACTAATAAATAATTTTTTTTTGACACGCAGTACACAGTAGAAATACGTATATATATTCTCAAAAAATTTCAATAATTATCGAAAGTGTGTCTACAAAGAGTATATTACATGCAATAATTTCTTGTATATCGTCGAGTTATCGTTAGCTATATAATTTTTATAAAACTATGAATATTGAGTATTTTTTCTTCATTTTTACTTTGCAGGTTTTTTGATTTTTCCTGATTTGTTGGTCCAGTTTTTATTAAATGATTATTATTTCATTTATATCATATATTTCAACTTAAGAAAAGTAAATAAGCAGTTCAAAGAAAATAAATTAAAAAAAAAAAGATATTAAAAAATACTCGAAAAATTTTGATACCTCAAGAAATTATAGCAGAATAATTAATTGATCACGGGGGAAAATTTTGTTTGATACTACATGACAGTTCAATTAATAGAAAGAAGACTGTTGATCAATCATTTAGATTAGGCACCCGAGTAGAAAAAATAAAAGTATACTTTAGTAAACTTTAATCTCCTGTAGTATACCAAAGTCAACTAAAAGTTGATTTTACCGAAAAGAGTATACCAACCGATCTCCCCAAGTATAATTATTGGCACAAATGCATACCCTTGGGAGACGAGTCTACTTTTGGTATACTCATTTTTTAATTACAGTATACCACAGTCTACCAAAAGTAGATTCGGTAAGATTCGGTATGCCAAGTCACCCAAAAGTATGCATTTGTGCCAATAAGTGTACTTGGGTAGATCGATTGATATACTTTTAATCAACTTTTAGTATACTCTGGGAGACTAAGGTTACTGAAGTATACTCCCGTTTTTTCTACTCGAACATTGGCAAACACGAAGTTTATCGTTAACATTTGAAAATAAAAATTTATAATCATAACAATAAAAAAAAAATAAATCATAAGTTCTTTTTTCACTATTCCATCAGTTTATTCGACTCGAGCTTTTGGTAAAAAAGTAATAAAAATTTGACTGTTTTCAAAAGTAACGATTTAACTTTACTAAATTAAGAGAGTGCAGAATATAGTGATTTACTATACATTTACATTATTTTTTACTTTTAAACAATTTTTCCCATATGCATTCACATAACATGAATACGATCAAATAAAACTTAGCAGAAAAATCATGGTTTTTTTTGTTCAGGGAGCAATGAAGTCATCACGTCAACGAAAGAGGCGATCTTGTTGGCGCAACCGGACTCGAGCGATGCAAGAAACAGCGTGATTAGGCAGCGACTTCTTTTAGGACGTCGCCTTGTAGCGTTTACTGCACTGCAATCGGAATTTCTAATAAAGTCGTCGCAAGGAAAAAAAAGTATCGAGACCTCCATGAATCAAGTGCACCGATAAAAAAGTAGCCGGACACGTGTACTGCTTCATTTCTTGTGCTAGGAAGAATATCTTTTGTTGTGGCGTCTCCGGCCGTTATGAATATTCAAAGATTTTATAAATGAATCTCGATGTAGTCGAATTATTCTACATATTCGTTACCCTAAAAAAATCAATTTTTAAGAAGTTTTGCAATTTTTTAATTTTTTCTCATTAGAATAAGGCGTAGGCAGAGAGTTAAAATTTCTATTGTGATTGGAACGAGAATAATGATTATTTCATGCAAAAATTTAATGAAAAGGAAAAAATAATGAATACTATTATATTGAATAACAAATAGTCAAAAATAATGTATAAGAATCATGATAAAAATGATAAGAACGAAATAAATAATAATAATTACTATATTTTATAATAAAAATAAGTTAAAATAATCAAAAATGTATTTAATGAAATGTAGAGGACATATAAGAAATAGTGTCATGTTAATTCTCAAAGTCGAACAAAATTCAGAAGTGTTCAGTAAACTATTTTCAAAATTACAAGAATCCTGACTGAAAAAGTGTTTCTCCTTTTTTGTTGCAAAATTTTTTCAGGCATTGAATAAAAAAGCAAAATAATAATCTATGAAAATGCTTAAAATAAAAAAAACTTTAAATCTTGGAGTATTGAATTTCAAAAATCTACAATAACATATATAAAAATGCCAGAGAATCTTTTGAAGCATGCAAAACATTACAAAGTTTATAAGTACCAAAAAAAAAACAAAAAAAAAACAAACAAACAAAAACAAAAAACAAAAAAATTCAACAATACAAGAAATTTTCAGAATATGAAAAATCCATGCCAATGAAATTTATCCATGATAGTTTATTATCAATAAATACCACAAAATTATCGAAACCGGAATTCTGGAGCATCGCGAATTCTAGAAATATGCATGACAATTTTCAAAAATACTAAAAACTTTTATGAAATCCTGGAAACTGTTCAAAATTTCATCGATATCGAAGAAAAATGACAACAATACTATAGGTACTCATCAATATACGAAATTTTTCTAGATATTTTCTTAAAAATTTATAAAAATTGATATCCTATAAATCAAATTCTTGAAATTCATATAGAAATTCATGAAAATACCTGATGATTCTTTGAATTGTACAAATACCAAAAAACACGAAAAAAAAAAAATTACTGGAAATTCGTATAAAACATATTTTTTTCTAGAAAATAAATTAAAAAACTGAAATTATAAAAAAAAAACCGGGAAACACTATAAAGTTTTATTGATAAAAAATGAAAATACAAAAATTTCTAAAATCTTTAATTACTCCAAATCCTTGTATGTTTTTGAAAATCTATTGAAGTATGAAAATTTTTTCGAATTTTGGTTATACATTAAATTCCAGAGGGAATATATAGAAATACATATTGATATTAGAAAATTCTCCAAGTTGTCTTAATACTGTAGAATTATTCAAGATACTGAAAGTACATATTAGGAAATAAAATTTAACCAGATTTATTTAAAAATGTCTTATCAAATTTCATTACATGAAAAACGTGTACAAAAAATTTGGGACTCTAAGCTCCAAAAGTTCAAAAATCCTAAAATTCCAAAAAATAAAAGACTCTTTCCTCGTAAATAGATCGTAAAATATTGAAAATCATCAAACACCGAAGGAAACATATTTGTTTAAAAAACCCTCACTATGTAAGAAACTTGGAAACTATGATAATTTTTAAACAAATCATTCTCATCTAAAAATTTAAGTTTTTTTACAATTTTTTTTTCTTAATGACTGAAAGATTGCATAATTTCAGCGCAAGTATAATTTAGAAATTACCCTCACTGTAGACTATGCGAAAATATTGACTCAAGCGTAGAAATAATTGATTTTCATAAAATCCACTCCAAAAAAAAAAACTTTTTCCGCCCACCAACCTCATTCATCAACCTAGATTCTACGCGGTAGACGATGATTCACGTGATCTTCGAACACTCCCGAATAAAATGCCATTTATCTGACCTTTTAAAAATGTTTTGATATTGGACACGAATAGAATCATCTTTGTTTACGCACTGACATCCGAGAAACGTGTGCGAGTGGGAAAGTTACGAATCGTCGTGCCTCCAAATTTGTTACAATGTCGAAGACGAGCTGCTCGCGGAAGCGGGACGGAAAAGGACAAATGCTGTACGGGAAGGGGCGCGTTTTACGGCTGATCTCTCGGTGACAGGGACTGAAAAATTATCGCGACGCTCAAATTTAACAACCTGCTAATGCAGTGGGTCGAGCACGAATGATTTCTCATTAATGGCACTAGGACCGTGGAAAAGCTATTGATACTATACGATATTTATCAAAGTGGCGCTATCGGTGGCTTTTGATATACGCTGAAAAACCAATTTAGTCGGCTCAAACAAACGTTTGGTCGTTATTTGATCAACCTATTATTTGGTTTACTTAAATAAATTTTTATTTCAGACAAAGAAATACAAGTTAGCAGAAATTTTGATATTGTCAATGGTTGAAGCTGAAATGACTTTTGGCAACAGTAAAAATTTGTATCATTCAGCAGTTCAACAATTCGACTAATTGTTGTGAGTTAAAAAATGATTAGTCAAATACTGGAATTTCACTGGTGTGTAATATCAAATCGACTATTTGAGTGGTTGAATTATCAATAAATAATTTAAAAATTTGAGGTTCGAATATTTGTAACCAATAGAGCTTAATTATAACAGTAATTTTAAAAACTAACTGATCAAAAGGCGAAAAAACTCAGACAGCTAAATTTTTTTTTTAATAAGCAGTTTACATTTTTCACAAAAAAAAAAATGCAACAACAATAAAAATATTTATTGATGGTAAAAATGATACATTTTGAACTGTTTCTGATTGTTTGCTTTTGCAAAATACAGAAGAAAAATCGATCTTAAAATTATGTTATTCATTTCTATTGACTTTGTTTGCCTTTTTGAGAACAGTTTTCAAATTCGGAAGTTATTTTTTATCGTGTCCTCACAATCATACCCCCCCCCCCTTTTCCCTTATGGCAAAAAGCCACTGGAATACAATTTCATTTTGAAATATTTAACGTTTAGTTCGCGATATTTATGTATTTACCTGTATGTATGGGATTTATTAACACCTACTGGAATTTCACAGACTTCTATCATTTTTATAGGTTATTGACTACATCTGAAATCGTCTGTTTTTAAAATTGTATTAGGATCTCCGAATGTCAGAAAAATTTACAACTAATGAATTATTCACAAATACTCTAAAAATGTTATAAGAATTTTCCTCATTTAGTAAGATTTTTAGGAGTTGTATGTTACCCTTATAACCATGAAACATATAAGATTCGCCAAAAACTTATAAGTATATCAAATTTC
Organism: Platygaster orseoliae; assembly: GCA_030522825.1. Taxonomy (NCBI): domain Eukaryota; kingdom Metazoa; phylum Arthropoda; class Insecta; order Hymenoptera; family Platygastridae; genus Platygaster; species Platygaster orseoliae. The sequence continues at coordinate 24,538 of JAPYZL010128765.1, forward strand.
TTATATGTCAACGTTTTCTGATATGTCGATTTATAAGTCACATATATGTTTTTTGCAAACAAATGTCAACTTATAAGTTGACATTAAAGTTTTCGATAAACTTATAAGTTGACATATATGTTTGCATAAAACATATATGTGACTTGTAAGTCGACATATAAAAAAACGTTGACATATAAGAAATTTGATATACTTATAAGTTTTTGGCGAATCTTATATGTTTCATGGTTACAAGGGTACTTTTTAAAGATTCGCAGATTTTCGAAAAGAATAAAAAAAACATCAAACGTATGTCGAAAATGTATGACAAATGTACATAAAATATAAAATTTATGAATCTCAAAATTTTACAAATTATTCGATTTTCATTGAATTGAAAATCTTTTAAATACTCAATTTTGTTGATTTTTAAAACTGAATATTTCTGTTATTATACTAATTTACAACTTTTCAAATTTTATAAAACATCTCAAACTCATAAAGATCTTGTGTACTAGTGTAATATTCCTTAAGTTGTAAAAATTTTATTTATTGAATGAAAGAACGATTTATGTTTTTAAATTATTCGAAATTGAAAATATTTCAAACATTTCACAAACTGTTATAAATTTTTCATATTTCATAAAAAATTGTCTGACTAATTAAAATTTTTCCTGATTTTTAATATGTTGTTTATAAGTTATTCAGATTTTATGAGATAACAGAAAAAAATTATGCATTTCTTATAGTAATATGATAATAAATTTAATTCAAAAATGTGTAAATTAATATAGTATCAATTTCTTCGCATTCTTGAAAACTCAAGAATCATTAACAATATATCAAATTAAAATTTTTTTTTTTATTTTTGAAATCTCAAATATAATCCATGTTTTTCCGACATTCCAAATTTTGTTAAAAAATATTTAAATCATGATGATTTTTCATTCATTTTGAATATTTTGCGAGTTTTGAAGGGTTACAGTTTGAAAAACACATATTAACTCCCTTTGACTGAATTAATAGAAAACGACTCATCATTAGTGAAAAATTACGAATTCATGACATACTTTGTACTTCTATAAGTGATTATCAACTATCAAATCAGTGAAATTAAGCTAAGAAATTTGTGATTTTTTACTAATAAGAATAAGTACTTTTCCATTAGTTCTTTGAGAAAAACCATACATTAGAAACGTAAATTTGCCAATGTAAACTCAATATTAATCGCTTTTTTACATTCAACGGGTTCACTTTAACAATGTAAGATTTTCTTCAGAGTTCTGATAGTATTTTGATATTTCTTTATTTTAGTTGAAAAATCATAATTGATTAACCCCAAAACACTAATAATAATAATCAGTAGAACATGACCAGTAATTAATGAAAAATCACTAATTAAAAAAGATAAAAGGATGCTACTATAGAGACGCGAATTTCCACTAATTCAACCTAAGAAAGTAACGTTTAGATATCTTAAATCCTCTCACAAAAACAAAATTTACGGAAGCAATTTTTAATTCCTCAAATTCCAATTAACTAGCAAAGATATAAAACTCTGTATTATTCGTCAAAAATTGTTATAATACAGCTTGTCAAGTTAAATTTTTCTAGCTGAAAAGCAAACTTAGCATGCTATCTCCTACGAAAAAAATTAATTTCCGAGGACGCTCAAGCCCCTTTGTCCCGGCGCCACTGATTTGGTTACACTTTTTCCTAACGCTGAAATTTCCATTTCGTCATTTGTCTTCCCACCGTCAAATGAAGAATTCGAGCGTTTCGAGGAGACGACGTGAATGGCAAAAGTTGGTGAAAATCGACGGAATTGGCAAGTGGCGAATTCCACGAGCCAAAGGCTGAACGAGAAAGGCGATACAAAAGTCAGCGAAGAAACAGTTTTCGGCAACAGTGTGGCAACGGGAGCAAACGGGAGTATGCCCCTAGTTTCTCGGGGTCGTACCCGAAGAGGGCGAGGGCCGAAGGGTCGATATTGCGCTTGACAGATAGTTTCCCATAGCTTCGGCAATCCATCATGGCCGGCCGCGAAGACTCACACTTCTTTTACTATTAGTCGATTGGGCTGTATGTTGACCATTTTTTTTAGTAAAACTTCAAAATCTCAACGAAAACTTCATATTTGCGAAAATTTGCTCAATCTGCACTCATTGAGAAATTAGATATTTTCGTGCCTGTGAGTCTAAATCGATGATTGCCAACAGGTGCGAATATAATTTTTCACGTTGCGGGAAAAAAGTTCTAATCCAAAAGTTCTACTACTATTAAGTTCAAAAAACCTCAAGTTCTAAAACAATTAAGTTCTAACTTCCAAATGTTCCAAAAATCGACAGACAGTGTATTGACAGTAATTTGTTTTATTTTTTTCGTGCACTAACTTTCCATTTTTTTTTGTGTCAAAAATATTTCTGCCAAAATTTCCGTGCCAAAATTTGTCTTATACGTGTGTCATAAATTTGTCTTAACTAAGTGATGGAGGGTGAAATTATTGTTAAAGGACAAACACACTATCTGCACATCGACGGATTTTTATATATTAAAGTACTTTCCGGTAAAGATACAAAAATATACTGGAAGTGTCGGAGAAAAGAAAAATGCGGTGCCAGGGCGACCACGGTCAGTGCAGGAGATACTGTGTCTGTTCTCTCTGCGGATCTTACTGTGCACAACCATGCGCCAGACATGGAAGAAGTCCAAGCTTTAAAAACCACATCCCGCATCAAAAGCTCCACCCTCGAGAATTTTGAGGATACTGCAGGATTCATCTTCAGCTGTATTGACTAAACTTCCGAATCGAATAAATTTAACAAAATGTGTGCAAAGAGAAAGATTAAAACAAATGCCTTCAAACCCCCAAAGTATACGCGACCTTGCTGAAATACCGGAAAAATATCGTAAAACATTGATTGGGGAAAACTTTTTGCTGTATGACTCCTATGAAGATGAAGATAACAGTTTAAATTGTGGGAGAATAATAGTATTTGCGACTCGGGAAAATTTAAGGGTTTTGTTTAGATCGACTACTTGATTTGTAGATGGTACATTTAAGATCGTATCATCCATTTTTTTCCAATTCTTCGTCATTATAGGTACGAAAAAGCAAGTACACAAAGGAGTCGAGCGAGATATTGCTGTTCCTCTCGTATACTCATTACTGGAGACCAAACAACAACCTGCGTATAAAAAAGTATTGGAGGTCACAATACAGAAAGCTCGAAGTTTTGGATTTCAAATTCATCCGCAGACTGCCATGTCAGACTTTGAACTGGCGATTATTAACGCAACACAATCTGCACTAGGAAATGTTGTCAATTTATGTCTATTTCATCTTTGCCAAAACGTATATCGAAAAATACAATCGGAAGGGCTACAGGAAGCATACAACAGAAAGGGTGATAGCAGTATTAGAAACGCTGCACGCAGTAAGTGCGCTCTAGCATTTGTACCTCCTCAAGATGTACCATTTTTATTCGACATATTTCGGGACAGTATACCGGAAGACTTTGTCCCTGTAGCGCAGTATTTCGAGGTTAATATTCAAATAATTTTTAGGTTATTATAAAGACTGTTTGAAATGCTTATTCTTAAAATAACGAATGACATGTCACATGTAGGTGACATATGTCCGTGGCAGACGCGCCCAAGGAAGGCGCCGAGCAGTACCAGTACGCTATTCTCCCACACTATGGAACCACTATCAATCCGTGCTTCAAAAAACAGCTCGCACTAACAATGCTTCAGAAGGTTGGCATAACCGCTTTCAGGTTATAGTGGGCCGATATCATCCCAGCTTGTATACT
>JAPYZL010128805.1:0-34051 GCA_030522825.1 Platygaster orseoliae
GACAACACTAATATTAGTTTGCGTAGTGCTTTCGATTGTCGAAAACAGAGGGAGGTCGGATTTACCCACACGGTCGGATTTACCCCACCTTACCCTACACATAAACATTACAATAATAATTAATTTAATATTTTCTCGATTGCAATAAAATACTAAAAAAAACTCGCCCTCTTTCTTTTGCAGAGAATCAATCTCAAGGAACCCCCCCAAAAAATGGAAAACCAAAAATTAAGTCCTAAGAACCCCCCGGAACCTCCCGTCGCGACGGTGAAAAAAAAGAAAGACTGGGCCAAGTACAAAAAACCCTGCAAATGTGAAATCTGCGGTAACGTGTTGTCAACGCAAACGGGCCTGAAGCTGCACATGCACACCCACACGGGCGCGAGACCCTACAGTTGCAACATTTGCCATCGAAGCTTCACGCAGAGTCAGCACGTGAAGAGGCACATGACCATTCACTCTGGCAAAACCTTCGACTGCGACCAGTGCGACAAAAAGTACTCGCAACAGCAGGGTCTGAACGACCACAAACGCACGCATTCCAACCCTAAAATATCTCAGTACAAGAGGCGAAGCGCCCAGTGTCACATTTGCAGTAAAGTTCTGGCGAGCAGAGCGAACCTGGCTTCGCATATAAGAACTCATACCGGGGAAAGGCCCTTTTTGTGCCATTACTGCAGCCAGACGTTCACAGTGAAATCATGTCTGGACGTGCATTTGAGGCTGCACACAGGGGACAAGCCATTCGTGTGTAAATACTGCAACAAGAAATTTCGGAGCCCAGGTTCCCTGACAACGCACTTGCGATGTCACACCGGTGAAAGGCCGTATTGTTGTAACGTGTGCGACAAACGCTTCGCCCAGAAAAACCATTTGAAGAACCATTTGTTGTTCCATAGCGGGATCAAACCTTTCAAGTGCCTGGTTTGTGATAAATTTTTTTCCATCAAGAGTAATATGAAACAGCACATGCAGGTGCACACGAACGAGAGGGTGCATCGAAGGAGGACGAGGAGGCCCAGGAAGGACGTGGTTTTCAAGGAAGAAGATCCTGAGTCGGTTGACAAGGAGGTTTTTGGAGAAAGAGAGAGTATGGGTTAGTGTTGGTTTGGTATATGGTTTTTGATTTTGTATCAGGAAAAAATTGAGAAATTGAGAAATGAGAAGTTTGATGATGAGCGATGGACATTTTGATTTTGTAGTGTATTAGGTGATTTTGGGGGTGGATCTTTTTTGTTGGAACACTGGTTTGTTGGATATGGGGAATTCTGAGGGAATTTGGGGAGATTCTAGGGTTTAATGGGGAGCTTTAGTGAGTTCTGGGGAGAGTCTAGGGTTTGATGGGGAATTCTAAGAAATCTGGGGAAAATCTAGGGTTTAATGGGGAATTCTAGGAAATCTGGGGAAAATCTAGGGTTTAATAGGGAGTTCTAGGAAATTATAGGGTTTAATGAGGAGTTCTAGGGAATTCTAGGGTTTAATGGGGAGTTCCAGGAAATTCTAGGGTTCAATTGGGAGTTCTAGAAAAACTCTAAGGCTTAATAGGGAGTTCTAGGAAATTCTAGTGGAAACCCTAGAATATAATGGGGAGTTCTAGAAAATTTGGGGGAAAACCCTAGGGTTTAATGGGGAATTCTAGGAAATCTAGGGGAACACTGGGGTTTGATGGGGAATCCTAGGAAATTGTAGGTTATAATGGAGAGTTCTAGGAAATTCTAGGGTTTAATGGGGAGTTCTAGGAAATCTTGGGAAACTCTAGGGTTTAATAGGGAGTTTTAGGAAATTCTAGGGTTTAATGAGGAGTTCTAGGAAATTCTAGGGTTTAATGGGGATATCTAGGAAATGCTAGTGTCCGATTGGGTGTTCTAGAAAATCTTGGGGAAAACCCTAGGGTTTAATGAGGAACTCTAGGAAATCTAGGGGAACACTAGGGTTTGATGGGGAATTCTAGGAAATTCTGGGGTATAATGGAGAGTTCTAGAAAATCTAGGGAAACTCTAGGGTTTAATAGGGAATTCCAGGAAATTCTGTGGTAAACCTTAGGATTTAATAGGGAATTCTGGAGAAATCTGGGGAAACTGTAGGGTTTAATGGGGATTTCTAGGAAATACTGAGGAAACCCCTAGGATTTAATGGGGAAATCTGGGGAAACTCTAGTGTTTAATGGGGAATTCTAGGAAATCTAGGGAAACTCTAGGGTTTAATAATTTAAAATTTAAAAGTAAAAATTATTTAATTAAAAATGTGTGTAATTTTGGACAACTTTGTATGATTGAAAAATTTTTGAATTTTGAAAACATAAAATATTACACGTTTTTGACAAACTTTGAAAATTTTAGAAATGTTGGAGATAATGAAATTTTAAAAAATGAGAAAACTTACAGTTTTTTCATTTCTGAAATTTTGAAATTTTATACACGAAAATGTTGAGAATTTTTGACAACTTGTTAGATGATTTTGAAATTTGGGGAATTATAAAACTTTTCAAAATTCTTATAAAGTTCTACATTTTTTGAAACTTGAATTATGAAAAAGTAGAAAATTTAGAAATTTTTAACGTTCTGAAAAAAATTAAAAAATTTTCGCAAATTTAAAAATTTTTAAAGTTTCTAGATGTTTTCATTTTTCAATCTGAAGTACATTAAACATGTCACTAATTTTCAATGATTTCAAAACTTTGAAAGCTTTCTGAACTTATAAAATTTATGAGAATCTGAAAAGTTTGTAAATTTTTGGATTTCTGAATTTTTCAAATTGATATTTTTCTCAATTTAATATTTTTGCTAAATTTATCATTTTCCACAATTTTTAATTAATAATTCAATTTCAGTTTTAATTTTTTTTATTTTGAATGGCGATGTAAACTTAAAATTCAAAATTTAAAATTACAAAATTATTGAAATGATGAAACTTTCGAAAAAAAATATTTTTCTAATTTTTAGATTTTCAAACCTCAAAATTTAATTTTTCTAATTGTGAATTGCGATGTAATTTTAAAATTCAGAATAAAAACTTATGAATTTCTTGTTTCTTGGAATGGTAAAATATTTGAAAAACAAAGAAAACTTTTGTAATTTTTGGATTTTCAAACTTCCAAATTTGATTTTTCGAATTTTAAATTGCGATGTAAATTTAAAATTCAGAATAAAAACCTATAAATTTCTTGCAATGGTGAAATTTTTGAAAAATTAAGAAAACTTTTGAAATTTTTGGATTTTAAAACTTCCAAATTTGATTTTTCAAGTTTTTGCTTAACTTTCAATTTTTTTTATTGGTAATAAATAATCAACTGTTAATTTTGATTTTTAAAATTTAAAATTTCAATTTTAACTCGATACATTAAAATAAAAACTTATAAATTTCTTGGAATGATAAAATTTTTGAGAAACAAAGAAAACTTTTTAAGTTTTTGGTTTTTAAAACTTCTAAATTTAATTTTTCAAGTTCTTGATTAATTTTCAATTTTTTTTTATTGATAATAAACAATCAACTGTTAATTTTGATTTTTTAAATAAAAAATTTTAATTTTAATTCGATACATTATCATAAAAACTTGGAAATTTTTGAAAGTTTTAGAAATAATGGAATTTTTATACATTTTAAAACTTGAAAAACGAAAATGTTGAGAATTTTTGACATCTTAAAGAATTTTGAAAATTATAAAACTTTTGAAATCCTCGTACAATTTTTTAATTTTAAAAACTTCAATTTCTAAATAATAAAAAATTTCTTCAGAGATTTAATTCAATAATTTTTGATTGTTTCGAATATCTTCAATTTCAAAACTAAAATACATTAAAATTTTCATTAATTATCAACGATCTTAAAATTTTTAAACAACTTCTAAAAGAATTAAACTTTTTAAAATCCAAAAACTTGAAAATCTATTGGATTTCTAAAGTTTCAAATTCCATCTTTTTGATTTTATTCTGCTTTTTAAACAGAAAACATATTATAATTAACAAGGAATAAACAATACCTAAAAGATACATTTTAAATGTCGAAAAATCCTGAAAAAAGTGACAAAACTTTTTCAACGCCATTAAAATGCTATTCAAAAAGTAAATAAATGATGATTACGCTTGTTTTAGTCGTCAACGAAACTGACGAAATTGAGGAAATTGAGAATTTTCCTACTGTAATTCAAATGAAAGAAACAGTCCTGCCAGATCCCATCAGAGTGGATGACAATTTTTATGATGGTAAAATGATAACTCCAATATCATTAAAATGTATATATAATTTTTATTTTATTTATTTATATAATATATATAATATTTACTGTAAATTTTATCTATAGTATTTATTATTATATTTTATTTTCTTATTTATGTGTTTTATTATAATGTAAAATTTGAAATAATTTAATTAAAATTACAATGATTATAATTAAAAAAGCAATTATTCATGATAAAATTTGTTTCAGTGGCAAATGAAATTGAGGAGATTGAAGAAATTGAGGAAATCGAGGAAATTAAGGAAATTAAAAATTTTCCTACAGCGATTCCAACAAAAGAAATAGTCCTTCCAGATTCCATAAAAGTGGATGATAATTTTAACAAAGGTAACATTCTGATGAACTTTATTATTTATTGTAAAAATAAAAAGAAAAACCTAAAGTTAAATATTCCAATAAAATATATATTATTTGTAATATAAATAAAAATATGTAATGCAAAAAATATCGCAGCTTTGGAGACTGAAACGAACTTGGAAAATGGATTGACCGATTCCCCGATTTCGATGCCAAACAAGGAGGAAAATATTGTTTCTTTGATCGATACCGAAGACAATCAAAGTATTTCTGAAGGTATAGTAGAAATAGTATTTTGTACATCTAGGTGCTAAAATATGAAGTTTTACGTCAAGAAAAATACTAATGTTGAGCAATTTCCTTACAGATAATGAATATACAGACTACGAAGAGCTTCTAATGAGCCCTGAAGAAGATTTTAAAACTCCATCTGAAGATAAGATACAGGCAGATATTATGATCGACCACGATTATAACAAACCTGACGAGCATTCCACGAAAATGGAAAGTGAAAACCTCGAGGAACCACATGTAGACGAACCTGATAATTCTGTTGAACGTTCCAAGTCGGAAAATGAGTTTTCGTATATACCATTGGTAAAATATCACGTTTACACAAGTTCATACGTGAATTAAATTTTTTTTTTTGATTAATTTAATTAAATTGAATAGCTAATTTCAATTATTTAATTTAACTAATTTCTATTAATTATTTTTGATAATTATTTTCCATTTATTTCAATTTCATAATTATTTTCGACAAAATTAATGCAATCAATCTTGATAATTATTTTCAATTAATTGATTTTAATGATTAATTGAGATTATTTAATATCAATTGATTAATTTTGATACATAATTTCAATTATTTGATTTCAATAATTAATTTTGATTAATTGATTTTATAATTAACTTTTATTGATTTTATAATTATTTTAATCAATTTTATAATTGATTTTAATTGACATTATAGTTAATGTTAGTTAATTTTGATTATTTAATTTTAAATAATTTTGAATACTTACTTTTAATTAACTTTGATTAATTAATTTCAATTGAATAATTTTGAATAATTCTTATTAGTTACTGTAAAATAATTTTGAATAATCAATTTTACTTGATTATTTCTTGTTAATTAACTTTCATTATTCTAATTAATTCATTTTTAATGATTTTAAATAATTAATGTTGAATAATAAATAATAATAATAATAATATTATATAATAATAATAATAATAATAATAATAATAATAATAATAATAATAATAATAATAATAATAATAATAATAATAATAATAATAATAATAATAATAATAATAATAATAATAATAATAATAATAAATAGATTTCAAATAACTATTAAAATTAATTTTCATAAATATTTTCAATGAATTCATTTTCACAACTATTTTTAATTAATTAATGTGAGTAATTATTTTCCATTTATTTCAATTTCATAATAAGTTTCAATAAATTAATGCAATTAATTTTAATAATTATTTTCAATCGATTAATTTTTATAAATAATTTCATTTATTTGATTTTGATAATTCTTTTTACTTAATTGATTTCATAGTTGATTTTATTTGATTTTATAGTTATTGTTATTGATTTTAAATCACCAATGTTGGTTTATTTTGATTGATTTATTTTAATCAATTTTGAACAATTGATTTCAATTATTATAAACAATTATTTTAATTAGTTTTCAATATTTAATGAAAATTAATTTTGAATATTTATTTTTTTAAATTAAAAAAAATTTATTTTCATAAATTTTTAAAATATAATTTTTCTAAATTTTGAATATTTGATTTTTATAAATTTTGAATATTAAACTTTAATTAATTTGGTAAAAATAATTGTTAATAATTTTGAATAAGTAATTTTGAATAATTAATTTAAATTTATTTTGAGTAAATAATTTTGAATAATTAATTTTTATTTATTAATGTCAATAACTTTCAATTTGTTTATTTTGAATACTTGTTATTAATTAATTTTAATTACTTGTTTTCAATAAATTAGTATTAATTGTTATAAATAAATTTTAATTACTTGTTAATAATAAATTTTAATTATTTGTGAATAATAAATTTTGAATAAATAATTTTTAATACTCTTTATTTATTAATTTTATTAACTTCTGTATCTTTTAATTAATAAATTTTAATTATTTTCATAAATGAATTTTAATTATTGTAAAGCATCATTTTTAAATATTTTTTAATAATTCATTTCGATTAATTAATTTTAAATATTTTTAATTATTTATTTTTATTTATTAAATTTTGATTGATGAATTTCGATTAATTTATTTTGTTTAATTAATTTCAAATAATTTATTTTGATTATTTGATTTATTCATATCAATTAGTTTTAATCAATTAATTTCATGAAAATTTCTAATTAGTTTTCTTAATGAATTTGAAATAATTTATTTTACTTGATGAATTATGATACATTAATTTAATCAATTTTTATGAATTAGTGTTAAAAAATTTATTTTTTTCAATTCTCGTTAATTTATTTTCATTAATTTCATTTCATCAATTTTAATAAATTTTCAATAATTTTAATAATGAATTTCAATCAAGTAATTCCAAATTAATAATATAATTAATTTAAATAGTTAATTTCGATTAATTCTTTCAATAATTCATTGTAAATAATTATACAAATTTTTTGAAAATTATGATTACGAATTTACAATTAAATAAATTAATTTCTTTAATTTAACCTAACTTAAATTTTTTTTGCAGAAAAGCATGGATGAAGAATCGTATCGAAGAAAAAAGAATTTGATTATGAAAAATATCGAAGACTTGTTGAACATTCACCAAGACAATCTTGATTTTCTCATCGAAGAAGCTACAGCCGAAGAGCGAAAATTACACAACCAAGTACAGTTCATAAAAGATATAACGAATGGAGTTGCGACTGTAGGGGAATTTTTCAAGAAAGCGAATATGGCTGTTACGAATCTGAGCTCAAAATACGACGAGGATCCTGTGCTCAAGCTGAAAAATAGTCGCAGTAAAAAGGCTTCGGTATGTTGAATTTTATTTTTTATTTTTTATTTTTATTTATTGAACTGCTTGTATTTTATTGACATTTCAAAAATACATTAAAAAAAAATTTTTTTCCAGAATGAGAGCCTACCTAGTAATCACATCACGATGTACGAATACTTGTGGAACTTCAAAGCTAACGATTTGATGGATAAGAAATTCAAAAATACTCTCGAGAAAAAACACGAAGAAAAGAGAAAAGAACTGGAAAACCTCAAAAAAGTGAATGCCTTAGATTTATGCGAAATTGATTTGGAAGAGATTCAAGCTTCTGTTTTCAGAAGACGATGACTTTGAATTTTATTTCAAGTTTCTTCACGACGCTGTATACTTAAGTGATTAAATACATTCGTTTTACAAGAAACAAAACCGAATTATTGAATTTCCATTGATTTACCAAGTTATTTTAAATTATTATAAAATTTGACAAAATAAATAAACGATAAATTTGATGATTTCTGAGTGTGGTAAAGCTGTCAAAAAAAAAATATATATATATATACATATATTTACGAAATAACATCAAACAAAATAGTTAAATATTTAATAATAATGGATAATAATTTTAACAGGTAAATTAACTTAATTTGTGAGTTTTCTTATGAATTATTTATAATGAGAACATTTTTTGAACGGAATTTCAGTATTGAATAATTTGAATTCCCACATAAATTTATCAAGTTATATTAAATCATAATACAATTCATAATTCACAAAACATCAAACACAATATTTAAATAATAAATAATAATGGTTAATTATTTCAATAGTTAGACGAATTAAGTTCATGAGTTTTGTTATGATTAATTTATTTTGAGAACATTTTATGAATGGAATTTCAGTATTGAAGAATTAAAATGAATTTGAATGTTTCAACGGTTTTAACTTTCCAATATGGCGGTTAAAAAAATATGCACACACGCGAGAGTGCGTGTGTGTGCGACTGACACACTACACACACAGTCAAAAAAAACATCACGATTTACCACGATTGTGCAAACTGCAAATTGTGTATGGAAAAATCAGTGAAAATGGCGAATAAGTAAGAATGCCAAAAATTAATAGTTTCACAACACGAAACCAAGATAAAAATCGAGCAGATACATGAATAGTTGATCACGGCAAGGTAAAAGATGGCATATGCAAAAACAAACGAAACATTCGTCACAACTGCGAAACGGAAGCAATGTTTTCTTAGAAATTTCGCATTTTTAAAGTGACAATTTCACATCTCGACAACACCTTTTGTATCATTTACCAATATCGCGATTATTCTTACGAATATTTCGATTGTTTTCCGTTTTTCAAAAAGCATTCGAGATTTCAGGCGATTTTTATTCCGTTCTGACAACTGTGCTTTTTTTTTTATTTGACAGGATTAACATTACAGTTTTTACATGTTTTTATGATTGTTTTTAGAGTTGTTTACATCTAGTTTCTGCAAAAAAAAAAAAATCTTTTTCAAAGAATGACATTTTTTTTAATGGAATTTTTTGAAGTAGAATAGTCAAAAATTGTGAAATTTCATCTTAATTTTGAGATTTTTTCATTCGAAAAATGTTGATAAACTCAAATGAAAATTGTTTACAAACAGTGTATTAATTTTTTATAGTCAAAAAGTTTTATAAATTTTTCGTTTTCCTCGCTGTAATTCAAACTATCATTATTGATTAAAAACTATTACAATTAATAATTATATTAGTTTATAATATTGATTTTTTTTTAATCAAACAAATCAGCTATTTATAATATAATTTGACTATTATTGTTAATTCAATATTATTTATTAAAAAAAAAATCTATTCATTGTCATGTTAATTTTTGAACATTTTATTATTGATATTTATAATTTATATTTTAATATTCAATATTTTATTAATTGAACAAATCAACTATTTATTATATTTTTTAGTTTAGTTTAATACTATTCAAGAAATATTATTATATAATAACATAATAATTTTATAATATTTTATAATTGATATTCATATTTTAATATTCAATATTTTATTGATCGAACAAATCAACTATTAATTATTTTATTCAACTATAAGTGTTTATTTAAATATTATTTATTAAAAACCATTATTATTCATTAACATATTGGTTTTTCAATATTTTGTAATCGATATTGATGTTTGTATCTTTTGAAAGAATCACATTTTTTTAATGAAATAATTTTATAGTAGAATAGTCAAAAATTATGAAATTTTATCTCAATTTTGAAATTTGTTCATTGGAAAGTTTATAATTAACTCAAATAAAAATTGTTTACGAGTAGTGTATCAATTTTTTTTGTCGAAAAGTTATTCAATTTTTTCGTTTTCCTCCCTATAATTCAAAGTACATTTATTAAAAACTATTATTATTCATTAACTTATATACATTTTTTTATATTTAAAAATTGATATTTGTATTATAATATTCAATATTTAATCAATCGAACGAATCAACTATTTAATCTTTTATTTAACTATTATTATATTATTTATATTGTATTATTTATAGGTTCGATTTCATTCATTAAAAATCATCATTTTTCATTAAGATATTAATTTTTTTATTTTTTAGGTTTGGTATTTATATTTTAATATTCAATATTTTATTTATTTAGCTATTAAACTATTTATTATATTATTTAACTATTATAATTAAGTTTAACATTATTTATTAAAAACCATCATTTTTCATTAAGATAATAATTTTTTTATTTTTTAGGATTGGTATTTACATTTTAATATTCAATATTTTATTTATTTAACTATTAAACTATTTATTACATTATTTAACTATTATCGTAATAGTTCAATATTATTTTTTCCAAACAAATATTATTCATTGACATACTAATTTTTCAATATTTCATAATTGATATTTATATTTTAATATTCTATATCTTATTTATTGAACAAATCAACTATTTATTATATTTTTTAGTTTAGTTCAATATTATATAATGAAAACAATTATTATTCATGAACATTTAAATTTTTTAATATTTTTTAATTTATATTCATATTTTAAAATTCAATTTTATCTTAATCGAACAAATCAACTATTTATTTTTTTATTCAACTGTTATTGTTTAGTTGAATATTATTTATTAAAATCTATTATTAATAATTAAAATATCATTTTCGTAATATTTTATGATTGACATTTTGGCTTGTGCCTTTTTAAAAGGACATTTCTGTGGTGTCCCGGCATGACCGAATAAGTCCACTTTACTATAAGGCTCAAAATTTATTCAGAATATTATGTAAAATGAGCCTTATGGAAAAGTGGACTTATTCAGTTATGCCGGAACACCACAGATTTTTTCTTAATGAACTATTTGACAGTAGAGTATTCAAAGATTATGGAATCTCATTTCAATTTTGAAATTTTTTCATTGTAAAATTGTTGTTAAACTAAAATTAAAATTGCTTACAAATAGTCTAATATATTTTTTTTTGTTGGAAAGTTAATTAATTTGTTTATTTTCCTCGTTGTAATTCGAAATATTATTATTTATTAAAAACCGTTATTATGCATTAGCATATTAATTTTTTAATATTTAATATTGATATTTCTATTTTAATATTCAATATTTTATTTATTGAACTATTTAATGATTCATTATATTATTTAACTATTATTGTTTAGATTATTTCAATTCAACATTATAGAAAAACTAATTGTTACATTTTTCATGATTTTATGTAAACAAAATTATTTACAAATGAAATATTTACATAGAATAATAATACAATAAAAAAATATTCATTTAATTTATGATTATTATCTAAGGTATTTACAAATATTATATCTTCATTATAAAATTTATCTAATAATTTAAGAACTTTTCCCCTTTATTTAACAGGTATTTCATTTATTATTCCATCTATCAATTAAATCATGTATTTTTATTAATTAATTTTATTCATTTAAATTAACCATGAGTTACTTAAAAATTATTTTATCAATCATTCAAGTCCTCATTCAACTTTATAATATTTTAAATAATATTAATAATTATAGAATTAATAATATAATAATTTTAGCTTACTTTGTGCATTTGGTTTATTTGTTTCAGTCTTTTTTCAATGGAGCAAATTTTTGATGCATGTAAAACAGGAAATTTGACTCTCGTCAAGAAACTCGTCAATCCAAAGACTGTCAATGCTCGAGATACAGCGGGACGAAAATCAACTCCTTTACATTTTGCAGCTGGTAGATTTTATTTTTGAGACTATGTTTAAACTATATTATTATTTAATAGTTAATAAGAAAAAACATATAAAATACTGGAAATGTTCGAAAATACTACTCAAAATTGTTGAAACTCCTAAAAAAAAAAGCATCAAATTCTATAAATCTGCAGAGCAATTCATAGAAATTTTCAAAATGTATGAAAGTATTAGAAAACACCAGAAAATTAATTAAATAACATATGATTTGAATATTCTAGAAATCCACAAAAATATCAGTTGTATAAATACTTAAAAAATATGAAAACACAAAAAATACTGGAAATGTCTATAAATACTCAGAAAATAAGAAAAAACATATTAAAAAATCTGAAAATGTGTATAAATACTAAAAATCTTTGAAATTATCAATACCTACTATAAAATTAAATTCTGTAAATCGGCAGAGAAATTCATAGAAATATAAAAAATGTATGAAAATATTAGAAAACACTATAAAATTTAATAAATAACATACAATTTGAAAATTTTAAAAATTCATGAAAATTTCAAGAAATGGTTCGAATTGTATAAATATTCAAAAAATACAATAAAATAATAATAATACTGGAAATGTCTATAAATACTCAGAAAATAAGAAGAAACATAGAAAATATTGGAAATGTGTACAAATACTAATAACTTTTTAAATTTCCAATACTATAGCATCAAATTAAAAATCTATGAAAATACCAAAAACACTATAAAATTTAAAAAATAACACCTGATTCAAAAGTTCTAGAAATTAAAAAAAATACCAGGAAATAGTTCAAATTATATAAATAATTAAAAAATAATAAAAATCTGAAAATACTGAAAATGTGTATAAATATTCAAAATCCTTGAAATTCCCAATAATGTAGCATCAAATTCTATAAATCTACAGAGTGATCCAAAAAAATATTTGAAGCATATAAAAATAATAAAATTTAATAAATAACATACATTTTGAAAGTTGTAGAAATCCATAAAAATTTCAGAAAATGGTTCGAATTGTGTAATAATTAAAAAATAAGAAAAAATAGAAAATACTGCAAATGTGTATAAATACACATTACTTATAATTTATATATTAATATAAATTATATTTAATACATATATGATCATATATTAAATATATATATATATATATATATATATATATATATATATAACATATTAAAAAAATATCCATAAAATCCATAAAATCCATAAATCAGAAATCAGAAATCCATAAAATTTCAGAAAATGGTTCCAATTGTATAAATAATTAAAAAATAAGAATAAATAAAAAATACTGAAAATGTGTGTAAGTACCTACTCAAAATCTTTAAAATTCCCAATACTGTAGGATCAAATTTTATAAATCTGCAGAGCGATCTATAGAAATATTCAAAATCTATAAAATTAACAGAAAACCCTAAATAATTTAATAAATAACATACGATTCGAAAATTCTAGAAATTCACAATAAAAATATCAGGAAATCGTTCAAATTGTATAAATACTAATAAAAAAAAAAAACAGAAAATACTGGAAATGTGTGAAAATACTCAAAATCTTTAAGATTTTCAATACTATAGCATCAAATTCTACAAATCTGCAGAGCGATCCATATAAATATTTAACATCTATAAAAATACCAGAAATAATAATTATAAATATAAACAATAATAAATATAGATATAAATAATGAATATAAATAATACATAATAAATATAAATAATACATAATACATATAAATAATAAATATAAATAAAAATTGATAAAACTAAGAAAATAAATTAAAAAATAATTCAATAAATCGAGGAAATATATGTTTGTAAATAGGATACGGTCGACGCGACGTAGTGGAATATCTACTGCTGGCAGGAGCGTCAATTCAAGCTCGAGACGACGGTGGCTTACACCCCCTCCACAACGCTTGTTCCTTCGGTCATTCCGACGTTGTTCGACTACTTCTAGAAGCTGGCGCGAATCCTAATACTCGTGATAACTGGAATTATACGCCCCTCCACGAAGCTGCTATAAAGGTATCACCATTTCTAATGAAATTAATATTGAATAAATTAATACTACAGTAATTAATGAATTAATTTATATTAATTATTAAATGACATTAATCATAATTCAGTTGTGAATAATCAAATAAATTCAAATCATTTAAGACATTTATAAACTAAAATATAGTAATTGTAAATTCTATAAGTATACAGTTAAAGATATTTTTATAATATTTTATTTTTATAAAATAATGAAATTAGTTGATTTAATCAATAAATGAACACCATCAATCAAATTGGTTGAAATTCTCGTTTACGTTTATTGAAATAAATAATTATTAATATTAATATTATTATGATTATAATATTATTATAATATTATTAATATTAATAATCAATAATAAAAGTTCATTATCTTTAACCAATTATATTGGCAAACATACCAATCGTAGTATTTAAAACAATTGCTCTCATTTTCGCGGATTTATTTATTTGATGATTTATATATTTTTTTTTACAGGGCAAAATCGACGTTTGCATAGCTTTACTTCAGCACGGGGCCGATCCAAATATTCGAAACACGGAGGGTAAAACCGCCCTCGATTTGGCAGACGCCGCGACGAAGCCCGTGCTGACGGGCGAATACAAGAAAGACGAGCTCCTGGAGGCGGCGAGATCCGGGAACGAGGAACGTCTTCTGCAGCTGTTGAACCCGCTAAACGTGAATTGCCACGCGAGCGACGGGCGAAGGTCGACGCCCTTGCATTTGGCAGCTGGTTACAATCGTGCCAGGGTCGTGCAAATTCTTCTGCAAAACGGCGCTGATGTCCATGCTAAAGACAAAGGGTGAATTTTCGATTAAATATTATTTACATGCAATTTTAATGTAGTATAGTATTGTTGATTGTCGTTATTTAGATGGTCGAATATGGTAATTATAATATAATTAAAATAAGCATTATTTTATATGATATGTATATGATATAATAAACGATGATTATTTAATCATTATTAATGAAAAAATCAATTGATTGAATTATTATTTTTTTCTGGATGTCAAAATTTCAATAATATTATTTGCATTTATGTTATATATTTTATTAATTAAAATTATAAATAAAATTTATTAAACATAATGTAATTTATGAATTTTCACTTTCATTATTGTATTATTTGGATATTTCATCATTTTTCATTATTATAACTACTTAATTACTATTTTATATAATTATGAAATGAGCTTCATTAAATTTCATTATTCAAGGATTTCATCATTTTATTTTTAGAAAATAATAAAATTTGCCAAGTAAAGTTGTTAATGAAATTATTATTAAAAAAAATTCATATTACAATAATCAATGTGTTAATTTATAATATAACTAAAAATACTATAATTTTCTATAGTAATATAGTCTGTATGTATAATATAATTACCAATGATTATTTAATTATTATTAAGAAAAGAATGTAATTATTGAAATTATTTTCTATTAATCGATTTCAATAATATTATTCGAATTTATGAATGAAATTGTATTGATTAAAATAATAATTCAATGAATGAAACGTATTAAATATAATTTATTTATTATTAACTTTATAATAGTATAATTAAAAATACTTGATAGTTGTTTTTTTTTTAATTTTGTCATTTTTTTAATTTTAGATACTTGATTATTATTTACTATAACTATGAACTTGTATAATATAATCATGAAAAATAAAATTATGAAATTAAATATATTCAATTTGAATATTACACATTTATATCATTTTATTCTTAAAATATAATGAAATTTGTCTAATAAAATTGTTAATGAAATTATTATTGAAAAAATTAGTTTTCTGATGATAAATTCATTTGATTATATTATTCGAACTAATTATTTTAATAAATAAAACATCCGAAAATTAATTATCAAGTATCATCATTTATTATTGAGTTAATAATTATACAATAAATTAAAATCCTTACATGTAATAAATTTAATGATCAAAATCTAGTAACTGAAAATTTTATTATTTTATAATTAAAGATACTTTATTATTATTTTATTTTTTTAGAGTTTTATAAACTTTTCTTCATAAGATTTCATTAAAAAATTTTTTATTGTTTTATTATTATAAAACAATGAAATTTACAAGCTTAACCAATAAATAAACATTATGAATCAAGTTAATTGAAATTACTATTCATATTTACTGAAATAGATCAATTTATTGTTTCAATTAATTACTAACAAGTAATACTTGTAAGTTATCGTATAAATAAATTAATCATAGTTATTTTAATGATAATAATGATTGAACGTAATAAATAAATTGATTAATTGCAGTTTATTTATTTAAAATTCATTATTTTAGATATTTATAAAATTTCCTTTGTTGCATTATATTCTAAAAATTTTTTAATATTTTATTTTTATAAAATTATGGAATTTACTAGTTTAACTAATAAATAAAACATTATGAATCAAAATAATTGAAATTATTATTCGAATTATTGAAACAATACATTCCTTCTTAATTAAATACTGAATAATCAAATAAATGAATAATTATTATCAAAATTTTAATTATTATTGTGATTGAATTTAATGATGTAAATATAATGATTAAAATTCATTCATTTAACATTTTATTATTTTAGATACTTAATGATTTGACTTTATTTTAGATGTTTATAACATTTCCTTCGTTCAGTTTTATTCTAAAAATTTTTAAAATATTTTATTATTATAAAATAATGAAATTTACATTTTTTATAAATAAATAAACAATATCAATCAAATTAATTGAAATTATTATTAGAATTTGTTAAAATTAATAAATTCTTTTTCAATTAAATACTAAATTAAAAAAAAAATAAATATATAATCCATATTTCAATGATTATAATGATTTATTTCAATATTGTTATTTAAATATTGAAGTTGATTTGTTTGAAATTTTATTATTTTATTACGTGTATCTAAGATATTTAAAAAATTTCTTTTTTTTTAATTTTATTCTAAATATTTTGGAATATTTTATTATCTAAAATAATGGAATTTACTAGTTTAATCAATAAATAAAACATTATCAATGAAATTAATTGAAATTTTTATTCGAGTTTATTGAAATAAATAAATTCCTTTTCAGTTAAATACTAAATTATCAAATAAATCAATCAATAAATAATAATCAATTTTTCAATGATCATGATGATTCAATTCAAAAATGTAGTTTAATAAAAATTGATATTTATTTATTTCAAATTTCATTAATTTAGATACCATATTATTTTACTTTATTTTAGATACTTATGAAATTTTCTTCATAAGGTTTTATTCTAAAAAATTTTTGAATATTTTATCATTATAAAATAATGAAATTTGCTAGTTTAATCAATTAATAAAACATCAATCAAATTAATTGCAATTCTTATTTGAATTTATTGAAATGAAAAGATTCATTTTTAATCGAATAATTAGTAATCAATATTTTAATGATCATAATGATTCAATTTAAAAATATAACTCAATAATTGAAATTTATGTTTTTAAAATTTTATCAATTAAGATACTTTTTTATAATTTTATTATCTTAGATATTTATAAAAATTTCCTTTATTCAACTTTATTCTAAAAATTGTTGAATATTTTATTTTTTTTAAATAATGAAATTCACTAGTTTAATCAATAAATACACGTTATCAATCAAATTAATTGAAATTTTTATTCAAATTTATTGAAATAAATAAATCCATTTTTAATTGAATAATAATTAATCAATATTTTAATGATCATAATGGTTTAATTTAAAAATGTAATTTAATGATTCAAATTTTGTTATCCAATATTTTAATTTTAGACACTTAATTATTAAACTTTGGCTGTTTAAAACGTACTCGATTACTATCAAAAAATAATCGATTATTATCAATGAAATTCTTCGTTAAAATAAAAGTGATGAAATTGATTTGTTCAGAGGATTAGTACCACTGCACAACGCTTGTTCGTACGGTCACTTCGAAGTGACGGAGGCTTTGTTGAAACACGGGGCGGCGGTGAACGCGAGCGACCTCTGGGCTTTCACTCCGTTACACGAAGCGGCGAGCAAGTCGAGGGCCGAGGTCTGCTCTTTGCTGCTGAGCGAAGGCGCCGATCCGACCCAACTCAACTGCCACAGCAAAAGTGCCATCGACGTCGCGCCAACCCTCGAATTACAAGAAAGATTAGCTTGTGAGTAGTTTCTTTTATACTTCAATAGTTGAACAATACTTTCGTTTATTGCATAAATTTTATCAATAAATTTTGAAATGCGATTTTTGGTATTTTTCGCCCCCCCCCCCCTCATACTATGTCACAGACTGTTACGTAACAATGTTTGACATGGCATAATATATGTTTATAGTTTTTTTTTATTTGAGGATTTAACAAATTAAGAATCATATTACTTGAAGTTTGAGATAATATTTACTAATTTAATAACTATTTTCAATGTTATTGGTTACTTTTACACGTTTTTCCTTTTTTTTTAATTGAGAATTGAATTACTCAAAATGTTAGATGAAAAGGTCAAAAGTTGTAAAATTTCTAAACTTTGATTGATTTTGAATTTTTTGTTATTCTCTTTTTGAAATTCAGAATAAAATTACTGTAAGATTGAGTATAGAAGTACATAATTATAAGAAATAATTGATTTTTTTTTTATAATTGTACGATTAAACGAACTTAATTGTAAGCGAAGTTCGATCGTAATTATACGATCTGTCTCGTCCGAAGAGATCAAATAACTTGTAGTAGCGCCAGCTATACGACTCGATCACAACTTTACAAATTCAAATCAATTCAAATAATCGCGCACTCCTGGTCGCGCGGGGGCTCCGCCGACTCGGGCCTCAACGAGTCTCCACTGGTATGAACTCATTAATTTCACAAAATCACACTCAAATTGTCCGTCTATGGGCAACTTGTATCCAAGGGTGAGGGAGGGTTTTGATCTCTTCGGACGAGACAGATCGTATAATTACGATCGAACTTCACTTACAGGTAAGTTCGTTTAATCGTACAATTATACTACTCTGTCTCGTCCTCGAGATTAAATAACTTGTAGTCGTTCACAAAATTCATACGGAGCAATTTGTCATATATATTTTCCCCGTAATATCTGAATACATCTCATACAAACGCCGACAAATCATGACAGAATCGCACTCGCAAAGACAGGTTCATCATTCAAGGGAAGATTATAAAAGCGTACAAAAACCCCTGATTTACTCGACCAACCAGCGGTCTTCCTAATCGTTTCTAAGCTAATTCCTTTTCGCGCCGCCACGGATGTGGACGCGTGGCGTGTACTGCACGCCGAAAAAACGCCCGTGTCCACACCACTTTCGCTAAGGATATCTTTGATCCAATGACCCAACGTCTGAGCCGAGGCGGCGTGAAAGGGCCTCTTTAAAGTTATAAACAAAAAATCCTGCCCCGAAGCACGAAGATCCTTCGTCGCAGCAATATAAGCGCTTAGAGCTAGGCAAGGGCAAATACACTCCCTGTCTCTGAAAACCGGAATCTCCAGCAGGGGTTGCGGGCGCCCCCTCGCCGATGTCTTAATCCTATCCTTTATTTCAATCTGGACCTTATCGGGAAAAAATCGAATATTTCCCACGCGAATCTTAGACAATGTCTGCATCCTTTGAGCTGTAAGTAGGGCCAAGAGGGTAACCACCTTTCCCGACAACCGTTTCAATGATAACGACTCATATGGGAAAAAATCCGCCAGAAATTCAATGACCCCAGAGGGATCCCATGTTCGGCTATATCTGGGAGCCTGTGGTTTCTCCTTCGAGGCCCCCTTACAAAATCTCTTAACTACCGGGTCCGAACCTATCTGGTCCCCTGAAATAAGTGCTATCGCCGAGCGGTAAGTATTCAAGGTACTATATGTCCCAAATCTCCCATGAACAACGGTTAAGAATTCCAAAATTAACGAAATGGAGGACCCAAATGGTGAGGCCCCTCTCTCTTTACAAAAAACGTACCACTCTTGTAATGGCTTTTCATACTGTTTCTGTGAGCTATCCGCTAAGGAGGCCAGGATCAGTTCGATGGCCGTGTCCGGGACGCCCCTCTCCTGGTAGGCTTGGCGGACAACTTCCCGCAAGCCAGGGTAATGGACTTCCATTCGGGATGTGAGTACCTGAAAGAGGAGGAAAGAAGTCTTTCGTTTGGCTCAAATAAAATCAGTTCTGACACAAGAAGATTGTGGAACATGGGGAACCAGGGTCGTGAAGTCCAGTACGGAACCACCATCACCCCCTCAGCCCCATCATCAATAATCTTCTTGATCGATCTCAGCACCAATGCAAAGGGTGGAAAAGCGTAAAAATTCAAGTCCGTCCATTCTAGCGTAAACGCATCGATGAATTCTGCGTCCGGATCAGGCAGCCATGACACAAATCTCGAGCATTTCCTATTAATCCTTGATGCAAAAAGGTCAATCTGAAAGTGGCCAAAAAAATGTGTAATTCTCTGGAAAGCAAAACTCGCTAAACTCCACTCGGTGTCCGGTGATAAGACCCTAGATTCTCTGTCTACTTCGAAATTTTCACTGGAACTAATGTAAGAAGCAAAAATCCATATGTTTCTACGCTCACACCACTGCCAAATGTCACGACTCAAGTCTGAGAGCTCGGGGTATCTGACACTACCCATCCTGTTAATGTAACTAATAGCAGTCGTGTTATCAATTCTAAGGAGTATGTCGCATGAGTGTAGATGAGTTGCGAAACACCTAAGCCCATAAAAGGCCGCCTTGAGCTCCATGATATTTATATGCTTGCCTCTTTCTCCGGAACTCCACCAACCGTGTGATCTTTTTCCATTCGATGCAATGCCCCAACCTGAAAGCGAAGCATCAGAAAATATGGTTACGAGAAAGTGTCCTCGCCGAATAGGGTTTAGTGCCACTGGAATATTGTCTATCCACCATTGCACGTCTTCCAAGGTCTTAGCGTTCAACCTCACCTTACCCCTGTAATCGTCACCATTTTTCAGTAGCGTGATAACTTTTGTCCTCTCTAGCCTTTTAATGTAAAGAGGACCGTATTTTACCGCAGGGCATATCGACACGAAAACCCCAATGAACTCGGCCAGCTCTTTCACATTCATGACCCCCTTATTCTTGATCGAAAAAGCGAACCTAATAGCCTTTTCCCGTTTCTCATCAGGCAATGAAATACAATATCCCTGAGTGTCAATAATAAATCCCAAAAATCTACATTTTCTGAACGGAGTTAATTGGCATTAGTTTTCATTGAGTTTAAACCCCAGTGATTCCAGAAGACCTCTCGTTCGCACGACGTTATTCAGACATTGAATACGGGATGCGCCAATAAGCAGAAAGTCGTCTAAATAATTCACTGAAACCCATCCCTCCGACCTCAAATAGCAAAGGACCGGCTTCATGACTCTAGTGAATATTGAGGGTGCAGTAGAGAGGCCAAAAGGCAGACAATTAAATTCATATAGGTGCCCGTCAAACTCAAACCTAAAATACCTCCTAAATGAACGGTGTATAAGAATAGCGAAATACGCATCTTCCAAATCGACTGTGGCGAGAAAACACCCTTCATTTACTACTCTCAACACTGTTTTCCAATCCTCCAGCTGAAAATGAGGAGGATCAAGGTACTCGTTCAGTCTTTTTAAATTTAAAATGAAGCGCTTGCCCCCACTGGGCTTATCTACTAAGAAGAAAGATGACAGAAATTGATCCTCCTCAGGTTCCACCTTTGAAATAGCCCCTTTTGACAATAACTTCCCTATCTCTGTCCGGTAATATTCAAAATCCTTCCCCGAGGGCCTGGGCGTAATGGGAGTGACTGATTGGAAAACTTTTGAGGTAAAAGGTGGCCTGTACCCCCCTATAACCTCAATAATTAAGGGATCATCAGTAATTTCTCGCCACTTGTCAGCGAAATCTGCCAAACTACCTGCCCGGATATTTACCGCATTTACTGGCGGCGGCGCTGGTGCCGCGTGGCTGGAGGGCGGAACGGCGCTGCTGGAGGTTGGTAAGGCTTGGGGCCCTTCGCCTGGTAAGATCGCCTCTGGAAGTTCTTGTTGTTCCTCCTTACCAGGGCTCCCCCGTTTAAATGGCCCGTCTGGTGCGACGAGCTTTTTCGACTGGATGGACCTCCGCCAGGTGGACGCCAGTCGCTCTTGATTAGTTCCTTTCCTGATTTCTCCAGTGAGGAAACGCTCTTAAAATTCTCCGCCAGCTTCTCTCCAAACAGAAAAGCGTCTATGTCCGCGTCCTTGGCCACTGACTTTGCCAACCCCTTGAGGCCCGGTGTGATAAAGGCCCGTCGAGACATAGAGATAATATGGTGGGTGCTGGCCAATATCCTGCCTGCATCCCCTAGCGCTCTTTTTATTTTTATCATACCCTCTGACTGTTCCTCCGACGTCAGAGCCAGTGAAAAAGCTGACCCTAAGGCACTCAGCCCAAAACCAATATCTTTTTGCAAGGATTCTAGGTGGCCGTCTCTCGCCGCAGCCTTGGGCGTCAGGTTAAGCT
The DNA here is from genome assembly GCA_030522825.1 of Platygaster orseoliae. Taxonomy (NCBI): domain Eukaryota; kingdom Metazoa; phylum Arthropoda; class Insecta; order Hymenoptera; family Platygastridae; genus Platygaster; species Platygaster orseoliae. The sequence goes on from JAPYZL010128805.1 coordinate 22,383, forward strand.
TAATTTCCTGATTTAAAGCGGGTGGCTGTAACCCAGCACAGTTTCCGGGGATCGGGTATTTCTGGATTAGATCTCCAAGTATCTCTTTCTTAATGCCAGATCTCAAAATACTAGACCAATTTTCCGCCACTTGGAGAAAGAGGTCAGGTCCAGATACCGCCTTAGCGGTGTCATCTCCTATAAACTCGGAAAGGCCTTTTTCTCTCTTTACTGGAGATTGGATAGCATGCTGTGAACCACCTGGCTCAGGGCTCGCGGGCGAAACGTCTGTCAAAAAAAAAAAAAAAAAATGATAATCCCAATACTTAACAAAAAATCGACTCCCACTTAGGTTGAGTTAGGTTAGGTTAGGTTAGGTCATGTCAGGTTAGGTTAGGTTAGCCTTCAAATGCAAACTTAACTTATTTTCCCATTATTTCTCCTATGATATGCAACTCACTGTTTGTCATAACATGGACCAGATTTTTATGCCTGTCGTGCCTTCTTTTCCACGCTTTTTATCGTGGCTACTTTTCGGTCACGCTCTAGCTCACAGTTTTGATAACCAGCAAGGTAAAAAGAAACAGTACTTTTTCGTTTAGTTTTGAATTTCACTCAAGTTCGAACGATAAATTCTTTTTGCCTGTCGTGCCTTTGAAGGTCCCGCTCGAACGTATAAAACGTCTGGCACAAAGAGAGCGTCTGTTTCTATTTTTTTTTCTAAACTTACTTTGTTCAATTTTCATGGACTGAGTGTAGTCGGGTGAATGCTGGATGCCCGAGGAATAAGACCTCTGCTGTTCAGAGCGATCACGTCGACGACGATGTCCAGAATTTTCCCGGCTGTTACGTTCGCGATGGCGTCGGTTACGGCTTCTAGAACGTTCGCGGCGTCTCTTTGAGTCCCGCCGGCGTGGGCTTGGCGACCGAGATGACGAAATACACGAGCTCGAATCCGAATAATCGGACGACTGTGAACACGATTCGCGATAATAATCTCGGTAATCCCTTGTCTGAGATCGTTTTCTGCCGCGGCGTCGGTTTTGAAAACTTTGAAGCTCGGCCTCTAATTTTTCCTTTTTCTTATACAGCTCCTCATTCGAAAGGTGGGAATTGTTCGGCCGCTGCCGATTTTTCACTGACTTGCTCATCTTTTTTCAAAAAAACACACGCGAAAAAATCCGAAAAAAGCCTCGAAGCTTTCGCGCACGAGTGTACCGAGTCGCACAACAAAACACAATAAGTTCATACCAGTGGAGACTCGTTGAGGCATGAGTAGGCGGAGCCCCCGCGCGACCAGGAGCGCGCTTATTTGAATTGATTTGAATTTGTAAAGTTGTGATCGAGTCGTATAGCTGGCGCTACTACAAGTTATTTGATCTCGAGGACAGTGTTCGTAACTTTTTGTAGTTTTTCTATCTCCGTTCCTTTTTTAGCGCTACAATCAAACATAAGTCTGTCCTTGTTTAGTAGTACTAAAGTACTACAGTATAATTCATCAATTACTGGTTGTATTTTTGAAATTAAGTATTGCACTATTCAATTTTGAAACTCAAAATTAGAGAATCACTACAAATTTAACAAGTGTTTTCATATTATAATTACATTCTCAGCTTTATTTTGCGAATCTCAAATATTAACGTAAATGAAAATTTTTGGTTTCAAAAACTAAAACTACCACAAATTTCTAAACAGTTTACATTTATTTCAAGCTTTTCTTGTATTTTGAATAACTCAGAATTTAAGTATTAAAAAATTTGGATAAGTTTTTAATATATCTCTTTAATATTTTAATTTTTAATATATTAAAAAATTTGGATAATTTTTAATATATTTAATTTTATAAATAAGTTATAAAAATTTATTTTAATAAATAAATTGTTTATATGGATAAATCTCGAAATTCGAAAAGTTCAACATTATTTTTCAATTATTTATTTGAACCTTCTTCTGAAATGCAAAAAGAAATGGCTAAAAGTTTGGGCCAAAAACTACCAAATTATCACGAATTTAGGAATTTCACCTATAATTTTTCAATTTTTTGTTTTTGAATTTTCGTTCTCTTTTTGCAATTCAGGATTGAATTACTAAAATCTGGAGTTTTCTACGAATTTTAAATTTCATTTATATCTCATTATTTGTTTTTTTGTTTGTTTTTTTTTTTTTGAAACTTGAAACTAAATCATTACAAATATTGGTTTGAAAGTATTAATTGCAAAAATACAATGTTTTCTTTGTTTATTTTTGAATGTTTTCTTATATTTTGCAAATCAAATCGATGTAATAAATATTTTAAAAATTTAGAATTACTTAACATTTTGAATGTAGTACAATTGTTTTATTTTAAGTTGAAATTAAATCACTTCATATTTTGGTTACAAAGTATTTATTACAAAAATACAATGTCTTAGATAATGTCTAAGTGCCTCAAATAGTGTCTAAGTGTCTTAAAAAGTGTCGTAAATAGTGTCTTAATGTCTTAAAAAGTGTCTGAAATTGTCTTGAAAAGTGTCGTAAGTAGTGTCTTAATGTCTCAAAAAGTGTCTTGAATGGTGTATTAAAAAGTATCGTAAATAGTGTCTTAATGTCTTGATTAGTGTCTGAAAATGTCTTAAAAAGTGTTTTAATGTCTTAAACAGTATTTTGAATGGTGTTTGAAAGTATCTTAAAAAGTGTCGTAAATAGTGTCATAATGTCTTAAAAAGTGTCGTAAATAGTGTCTTAATATCTTAAAAAGTGTGTTGAATAGTGTATTAAAAAGCGTCGTAAATAGTGCCTTAATGTCCTAAACAGTGTCTTGAATAGTGTCTAAAAATATCTAAATTTTGTCTCAATGATGTTATCAAAGTTACTGAGGTCAAAATTGAGTGTTTTTAAATGATTTGGGTGAGAATTAAGCATTTTTCAAGACTTGGGTCAGAATTAAGTATTTCACATACACCTCCCCTCCTTCCCCTCCCTTCCTTCGGTTAAGTTAGGTTAGGTAAGGTTATTTTTTTTATTTTCGAATGTTTTCTTATACTTTGTAAATCAAAATCGATGTACTAAATATTTCGAAAATTCGAAAATACCGAAAATTTTGAAAATCATGTACATTTTTTTGTTTTTGAAACTTGGAATGGAATCACTACAAGTTCTAGTTGATAAGTATTAATTATAAAAATACAACTTTTTTGCTTCAAACTTAACAAATTACAACCTAAACAAACCTAACCTAACCTAACAACTTAACTAGTTCTTAGAAATTTTTAGACACTATCGATATGCTAATAGGACACTCTTTAGACACTCTTTAGACATTTTTAGACACTATTTAGACAATTTTAGGACACTTTATAGAAAATTTTTAGACACTATTCAGACACTATTTGAATACTTTTCAGACATTTTTAAACACTATTTAGATGCTTTTTAGACATTTTTAGACACAATTTACACACTTTTCAGACAATTTTTTAAGATATTTTTAGACATTGATATACATTATTTTAGACATTTTTGAGACATTTTTATACATTATTTTAGAAACTTTTGAGACTTTTTTATACATTATTTTAGACACTTTTAAAACATTTTTATACATTATTTTAAACACTTTTTAGACATTTTTAGACACAATTTATACACTTTTCAGACACTTTTGTAGACATTGGTATACATTATTTTAGACACTTTAGATACATTTTTAGACACAATTTATACACTTTTTAAACACGTTTCATATAACTTAACTTAATCTAACAACTTAGTCAAACAACTTAACAACTTTTTATTGTTTATTTTTCAAATTTTTACATACAAAAAATGTTGAATCTTGTACATTTTTTTAAGATTGTTCTTTGTGAATTTCTATGCAAATAAATAATTAGTTCAATAAATCCAAATAAATTAAATTATTAAATATAAATATAATATAATAAAAATTTTCAAATTAAATAATTAAAATAATGTCTAAGTGTCTCAAATAGTGTCTTAGATAGTGTCTAAATGTCTTGAAAAATTTCTCAATGTCTTCAAAAGGGTTTTGAATAGTGACTAAAAATGTCTTACATAATGTCTAAGTGTTTCAAACAGTGTCTTGAATAGTGTCTGAAAATGTCTTGAAAAGTGTCGTAAATAGTGTCTTAATGTCTTAAAAAGTGTCTTGAATAGTGTCTGAAAATGTCTTAGATAATGTCTAAGTGTCTCAAATAGTGTCTTGATGTCTTAAAAAGTGTCTCAATGTCTTGAAAAGTGCCTTAATGTCGTAAAAAGTGTCTTGAGTATTATCTGAAAATGTCTTTAATATCTAAGTGTCTCAAATAGTGTCTGAGATAGTGTCTAAGTGTTTTCAATAGTGTCTTAGACAATGTCTTAATCTTAAAAAGTGTCTTGAATTTCGCAATTTGACCTCAGTAAGTATGATGGCATCATTGAGATGCTATTTAGATATTTTCGGACACTATTCAAGACACTTTTTAAGACATTGAGACACTATTTACGACAATCTTTTTAAGAAATTTTTAGACATGATTCAAGACACTTTTTAATACACTAAGACACTATTTGAGACACTTTGACTTATGTATAAGGTAAGATAAATTAAATAAATTAATTAATTGATTATCCAAATGAATGATGAATGAATTGTGTTTGTTTAGACGAATACAAAGGTCACTGCCTACTGGACGCGTGCAGACAAGCGGATCCTGCGAAACTGAAGAAATATTTGTCGGCGGAAGTGGTCAACTTCAAGCACCCGTACACGGGTGACACGCCACTTCACTGCGCGGTCGCGTCGCCTTATCCGAAACGAAAGCAAACAATCGAAATCCTGATTCGAAAAAGCGCGTCGCTCAACGAGAAGAACAAGGATTTCCTCACGCCGCTTCACGTGGCGACCGATCACTCCCATTATGACGCCATGGACGTGCTTTTGCGACACAGCGCAAAAGTCAATGCTTTGGATGGTATCGGTCAAACCGCGCTTCATAGGTGAAGTTCTTGAAAATTGTACATTTTTGAATGTTTCAAACAAGTTTTTTACATTTTCTTTTTTTTTTTTTTTAATGAATGTTTTTTCGAATATTTCATAAATTTCAATATTTGTATTTTATGTATTATAGTATAATTTCGGAATTTATATTTTAAAGATTTCATTCAACGATTTTGAAGATTTTGAAGTATGTACAATAATATACATTTTTAAAATACTTCAAATATTATTGCAAAAATATTGATATTGTTTACGTTTTATTTACGAAATGAAAATGGTTTTGTAGATGTGCCAGAGAAGACAACGTCCAAGCCTGTCGAATTTTGATGTCCTACAATATCGACCAGTCTATTGTGTCCTTGCAAGGCTACACGTCCGCACAAGTCGCTACAGAGAACGTTCTCAAAATATTACAAGGTATTGATAATAATCACTTATTGTTCTAAAAATCATAATAAATTAAGTATAAAATGATCAGTAGTTAAAAAAAAAATTTATAATACATCTAATTAATAATTTATTAATAATATTATTTATTATAATAATTTAAAAAATTATTTGTAGTTGGATAAATTTAATTTATAACACATTTAAATAAATAAATAATAAATTAAGTAAAACATTATTAGTAGTTAAATAAATTCAATTTATAATAAATTTAAAGAAATGTAATATTGGTAGTTGAATAAAAAACTATTTCTGCTTGTTATTACTTTATTATTATTATTTTATATTATCATCTATTCATATATTTAATATATTATTATTATTATTATTATTATTATTATTATTATTATTATTATTATTATATATTATATATTATAAATTATAATGCATGAATGTAATTGTTTTTTGCAGATCCTTCGAATGGCTCGGAAAACGTGGAAGCTCAACTTTTAGAAGCCACGAAATCGGGAAATTTGCTGGCCGTGGAGAGGATATTGCAATCGAATCCGCACGCGGTGAATTGTCGGGACCTCGACGGCAGGCACTCGACCCCTTTGCATTTCGCCGCCGGATACAATAGAGTCCCAGTCGTCGAGTTCCTCTTGGCCCACGGAGCCGACGTTCACGCGAAAGACAAAGGGTCAGTTTTTTTACAAATTTCCTCATTTGTGACGCAATTTGAGAAAATACACCTTAAGGTACAAATCGTTTAGGCCTATTTTCTAATTTAGCCTTTGAGACAGATAATGTGCCTAAACGATCGGTACCCTAAGGTATCTTTTCTCAAATCATGTTACATTTGCATTTTATGCGATGCAATATAATTATGAAATTTATATTAGTTTATTAAAATTCATTAAAATGATAATTTGTAAATTTTGTAAATGCATTTTCACTTGTTTATTTTTCGGTATTGGGCAATATTGGAAGGTGTAGGTATTTCATGTAATATACATTTTTATACAGTTAGGTTTATTTTAGTATGCAAATAATGCAGTTTTTTAAATAAAATCTTTGAAATATTTCAAAATCTTTGAATGAATTGAAAATATTTGAAATATGTAGAAAATGTATTTTCTTAAATGTATTTAAAAATTTAGAAAATGTATTAAAAATACTTGAAAATCTTTTAAATTGTTAAATAAAATCTTTGAAAAATAAATTCTTTAACTATATTTTAATACATAATATGAAAATAGTGAAATTTTTGAAATAAAATCTTCGAAATATTTGAAAATCTCAAAATGCATTTATCATATTTGAAATATAAAAAAATTTTATTGAATATATTTGAAAATGTAAAGAATGAATTTGAAATAATTGAAAATCTTCGAAATTTTTGAATAAAATCTTTAAGATATAAATTCTATAATTATACTGTCATAATGAAAATAGTGAAATTTTTGAAATAAAATGTTTGAAACACGTAAAAATTTTTAGATGTACCTGCTTAAAGTATTTGCAAATCTTTGAAAATTTTGTATAAAATCTTATATATATAAATTCCATAATTATACTAAAAAACGTAAAATGAATATCATGAATTTTTCGAAATAAAATTTTTGAAACATTTAACAATTTTCAAAATTACCTATTTTAAATATTTGAAATTTTTGAATAAAATCTGTGAAATATTAATTCCATCATTATACTATAAAATGCATAAGGTGAAAATAGTGAAATTTTTTAAACAAAATCTTCGAAATATTTGGAACGCTTTAAATGTATTTATAATATTTGAAAAAAAAAAAATGTATTTTATTAAATGTATTTAGAAATGTAGGAAATTTATTTAAAATACTTGAAAATCTTCAAAATCGTTGAATAAAATCTGTGAAATATTAATTCTATAATTATACTATAAAACGTAAAATGAATATCATGAATTTTTTGAAATAAAAGTTTTGAAACATTTAAAAATCTTTGAAATTTTTAAATGAAATCTTTGATTTATGAATTGCATAATTATACTAAAATACATAAAATGAAAATAGTGAAATTTTTGAAAAAAAAATCTTGGAAATATTTGAAAATCTTTAAATGCATTCGTAATATTTAAAATATATAAAAGTGTATTTTATAAATTGTTTTGGAAAATGTGGAAAATGTATTTAAAACACTGGAAAATCTTTGAAATTGTTGAATAAAACCTTTGAAATATAAATTCCATAATTATATTATAAAACGTAAAATGAAAATAATGAAATTTTGGTATTAAATTTTTTAAACATTTGAAAATTTTTGAATGATATCTATGAAATATAAATTCCATAATTACAACACCTACTTTAATACACAAAATGAAAATAGTGCAATTTTTGAAATAAAATCTCCGAAATATTTGAAAATCTTTCAATTCATCTATAATATTTGAAATATATAAAAAATGTATTAAATGTATTTAAAAATGTAGAAAATGTATTAAAAATACTTAAAAATCTTTAAAATTGTTGAATAAATTCTTTGAAATATAAATTCCATAATTATACTTTAATGTATAAAATGAAAATAGTACAATTTTTGAAATAAAATCTTAAAAACATTTGAAAATCTTTAAATGCATTCATGATATTTGAAATATATAAAAAAACGTATTCTATTGAATGTCTTTGAAAATGAAAGAAATGTATCTAAAATACTTAATAATCTTTGAAATTATCAAAAATTTAAAATTGATTAAAAAACCTAACCTGACTCTGATTTGACCTTGACTTCATCTGACTTGACCTTCATTTGACCTTCATCTGACTAGACCTGACTCCGATTTAACCTTTACTTGACCTTCATCTGACTTGACCTGACTCTGATTTGACCTTGAATTGACCTGGCTCTGACTTGACCTTTACCTGATCTTGGCCTGACTCTGACTTGACCTTGATCTTTAATTGACCTTGACTTGTTTTTCACCTGACTAGACCTGACTCTGATTTGACCTTGACTTTACCTTGACTTGGCCTTGACTTGACCTTGCTTCACCTTCAATCTTTATTAAAAACAAAAATTGTAACAAAACCAAATTTTTCTAATTGGTGGAAATACTTTTCCAGATAAGACTTACAAATGATGATTGAAATAAAATTTTGTCATTTGATGATTGTTCAGAGGATTAGTGCCGCTACACAACGCTTGTTCCTACGGTCACTACGAAGTGACGGAGCTCTTGGTGAAGCACGGCGCGTCGGTGAACGTGGCGGATTTGTGGAAATTCACGCCCCTGCACGAGGCGGCGGCCAAAGGAAAATACGAGATCGTGCGTTTGCTCCTGCGACACGGAGCGGACGCGACAAAGAAAAACCGAGATGGCGCGACGCCGCTGGATCTCGTGAGAGAAGGCGATCAGGACGTGGCGGATTTGTTGAGGGGCAACAGTGCTTTGCTCGACGCCGCCAAAAAAGGCAATTTGGCGAGGGTCCAAAGGCTCGTTACACAGGACAATATTAATTGTCGCGACGCCCAGGGACGGAATAGCACACCATTGCATTTAGCTGGTATCATGCATTTTTATTAACAATATTATGGGTATTTTACTATATATTGTTTTTATTATTTGTACTTTTTCTATTATGAATTTTTATTAAATAGTTTTTATTAATAGAGTGACGGAAAATATTTTCCTAGAAAGAATTTGATAATACCGCATTGATATGTATGAAAAAATGGCTCAAAAACATGAAAAATGTGCGAAATATGCAATGGCAAATAGACAAAATACCAAAGAGTATGTTCATCTTTATTTTTATTGCAACATTATCAATAATTTTGAAATCAATGAGAGTCTAATAAATTTGTAATATCAGGATTAATCAGAAACTTGAAATATTTGAAAGATTATAAATAATTGTAAAAATTCAAGAAATTTATAGGTTTTCGGACAATGATAATAAATTTCGGAAATTCTGTTCAATTACGGAAATTTCAATATTCATAGAAATTCTGATAGCATTAATTTCTGAAATTTCAATCAAAATGTAAAAATTCGGGAAAATCTTAAGAAATTTCGACAATTGTCAACAGTTTTAGAAAATCCGGAAAATTACTATGATTTTAAAAAATGCTGATATATAAAATTCAACAACTGTTGAAAATTATTAATAAAATTTAAAAAACTGTGGAACATTTATTTAATGTTCAGGAAATAAAAAAAATGTTCTATTTTGTGAAGAGATGATTAATTATTTTGAAAACGACAATGAGAGTCTAAAAAATGTGTAATATCAGGAATAATCAGAAACTTGAAATATTTCAAAAATGGTAAATAATTCTAGAAATCCAAAAAATTTGTAGGTTTTCGAAAATTCTGTTACATTACAAAAACTCTAATATTCATAATATTCGAATGCTGATATATAAAATTGAACAAGTATGTAAAATTATAAATAAAATTTAAATAACTGTAGAGTAATAATTAAATGTTCAGAAAATGAAAAAAATGTTGTATCTCGTACAAAGATAATTAATTATTCAGAAAACGTCAATGAGGGTATAAAAAAGTGTAATATTAGAAATAATTAAAAACTGGAAATATTTGAAAAATGATAAATAATTGTAGAAATTGAAGAACTTTGTAGGTTACCGGGAATTCTGTTAAATACGAATTTTTTAATGTTCATAGAATTTGCGATATCAATTTTTTCCGAAAATACAATTGAAGTCTAAAAATTTTGAAAAATCTTGAGGAATTTCGAAAATCGTGAATAATTTTAGAAAATCCGGAAAATTACTATGACTTTAAGAAATGCTGATATATAGAATTTAACAACTGCGGAAAATTATGGATACAATTTAAATCACTTTATAATAGTAATTAAATGTTCAGAAAATAAAAAAAAAATGATTTATCTCATACGTATATGGTAATGTATTTTAAAAATGTCAATGAGAGTCTAAAAAATTTGTAATATCAGAAATAATCAGAAACTTGAAATATTTGAAAAATGATGAATAATTGTAGAAATTCAAGAAATTTGTAGGTTTTCGAAAATCGTATTTAAATTACAAAAACATTAATATTCACGAAAATTGTAATGACAATAATTTCGAAAATTCCAATCAAAATCTAAAAATTTCGGAAAGTCTTGAGGAATTTTGAGAATCGTCAATAATTTTAGAAAATCCGAAAAATTACTATGATTTTAAGGAATGCTGATTTATAAAATTTAACAACTGCGAAAAATTACAAATAAAATTTAAAAAACTGTATAGTAGTAAATAAATTTTCAGAAAATGAAAAAAACTCTCTATTTTGTACAGAGATGATCAGTTATTTTGAAAGCGTCAGAGTTGAAAAAATTTGTAATACCATGCATAATCAGAAACTTGAAATATTTGAAAGGTTATAAATAATTGTAGAAATTCAAAAAATTTGTAGGTTTTTGGATAATGACAATTAATTTTGGAAATTCTGTTTAATTACGAAAATTGTGATATTCATAGAAATTGCGATAATAATTTCTGAAAATTCAATCAAAATCTTAAAATTCAGGAAAATCGTGAGGAATTAAGAGAACCGTCAATAATTTTAGAAAATCCGAAGAAATACTATGATTTCTGGGAATGCTGATATAAAAAATGTGAGAACTGCGAAAAATTATAAAATTCAAAATTTTAAAAGCTGTAGAACATCAATTAAATTTCCAGAAAATTAAAAAAAGTGTTCTATTTTGTACAGAGACGATTAATTATTTTGGAAACGTCAATGAGAATCAAAAAAATGTATAATATCAGGAATAAACAGAAACTTGAAATATTTGAAAGATTATAAATAATAATTGTAGAAGTTCAAGAAATTTGTAGGTTTTCGGAAATTCTGTTAGATCACAAAATCCGGCCGGATTTCGTCCGTCGCTTAATTAATAATAATTACGAAAACTGAAAAAATTTAATAATATCGTTCTGATATGCACGAAAAATGGCATGGTATGCTCAAAAAACACTAAAAATCTGCAAAATATCCAATAATAAATGTACAAAATACTAAAAAGTATATTCATCTTTATTTTTATTGCAACTGATGAGATCTTATTAGAATTAGATACTCTAATATTGAAAATTTCAACGATTTTGATAATTTTTATTGGTTTTTCAGAAAACAGTGCCTTTTTTTAAATTCGTAGTATTTTTTTAGTATTTATTCAATATATTTTCTGCAATCTGTACAGTATTCTATAAAGTTTTTTTTCCCATGCATCCGTAAAAAAGGCCACTTTATTTCTATGGAATGCGGGAACAAAAGCCTCTTTTTGGGGTACTAGGAAATCAGCAGGAAATA
>JAPYZL010128836.1:0-13576 GCA_030522825.1 Platygaster orseoliae
ATTTTTTGGACCCTGGCATAAAAAATAAAGTATTTTGAATTATTTTAAGTCTCATTTTACAGATACTCATTTTATTGAAGAGGGACATTTCTATAATGAAACAGATTTTTTTATTTATTTTCAGTTGATTTTTTACTGATAACTTTTGATTTATACAAAATCAATTGAGAATTGATAACAATGTTTGCATTTATTTCAGAATTTTTATGTCTAATAATATAAATTTTGGGAATTGAAAATAAAGTATTTTGAGTCATTTTGAGTCTTATTTTATTAACGAGGGAAATTTTTATAATGATACAAACTTTTTTCTTCATTTCTAGTCATTTTTTTACTGATGATTTTTCCAATAATTTTTGATTTCTGGGAATTCAAATTCAAAGTCAAAGTCAAATTCAAATTCAAAGTCAATTCAAAAAATTGACTGGGAATTGATAATGTTTGCATGAATATTATCTTCTCACTGGGAATTTCGAATTGTAAAAATAAAATTTGCAGACATTTAAATTAATTATGATTTGGGAAAAGTTTGAATTGGGAAAATATACTGAAAAGTTCATGTTTCGGGATTTCCATTAAAGATAATTTGATATTTTGGACCCTGGAATCGAAAAATACTTATTTTGTATTGTGAGTCATTTCGAGTCTTATTTTACAGTGATTTATTTTATTTACTGGGGAAATTTCAATAATAATAAATACATTTGAATTTATGTTTATTCGATTTTTTTCCTATAATGTTTCATTTACGAAAAATTTACTGAAATTTTCTTATATAATGAGAAAGTTTGAATTCAAATACCTGAATGTGAAATTATTATGAAAAATGTACGTTCCAAGATTTTATTAATGATAATATAATTTTTTGAGTTAATAAAATCAAATTAATATAATTTACAGAGAGATATCCTGAAAACATGTATTATGGGAAAAATGTACTTTGGAACAAATATACTTTAGGAAAATGTTTCCTTGGAAACTGCATTTTTTGAGAAAAATGTCTTTGGGAAAAATGTCCATTGGGAAACTTTATTTTGGGAAAAGTGTACTACAATCGATACACTAAAAGATAGCTTATAATTCCAAGCTAAAAACTTTACATAACTTTTTTTGTTTATTTCCAATTTCTTTTTGTTCTAGTAAAAGACAATAAAATTAAAAAAAATGAACTTTAAAAAATTAATATTTTTGTTTCAATCACCCAACTCGTTGTTTTGAGAAATGAAATTTAAAAAAATTGGATCTTAATAGAAATGATAAAGAAGTTTCTCAATTCTTTTTTTTCTAACAACCACAAAAGTTTGTTTATTTGTATCCTTTATAATTTCCATTCGATCTGCAAGAAAAAAACAGCTGTCACAAAAAACCTGGAATCGCATAGTACAGCCTGGCACAAGCACTAAGGGTGATGTCATAAAGACTCCTGTAAATTCATGCGTTTCGTTCTAAATCATAGTGTTTGTTCTACTGAAAATTTATTTTGAATTTCTAATAATTTTTGGAAACTTGTAGTTTTATAAAAACCTCATTTCAAAATTTATATGATTTTCATCCCTGATCGGAAGAAATATGATAAAAAAAAAGAGAGTCAATCTGAAATTCTTAACAAATCATTTGGAACTGCGATTGTAAATCTTCTGTATTTTTTTTACATATTCATTTGAACTGATATCAAAATTATTCTTCGAAGATTTTTAAAAATAAGCAACAACTCACGATTTGTTTTAAAATTCCAATAATAGCCATTTTTTAAACCTTTTTCCATTCTCAATATCTCTGAAAACTCACTCAAAATCACATCATAAAACAAAATCTTCATAAGCACATTTACATTTTTACAGTTGATACAATTTTCAAATGTAAATGATTTCAACAAGGTTAATATATAAATTTCAATAATTTCTACACAGGAAAAACAATATGGTTGTCACAACCTCATAAATAGTTACATTTGACCCAACTATTTTCATGGTGTAGAAAACTTCACTTGTGGTTGGTGCAACCACATTCAAAGTTACTACAAGCTTTACAAAAATTGCAGTAACTTTAAATGTTGTTGCATTAATCACAAATATTATTTATGAGGTTGTGAAAACCATATTTTTTTCCATAAAGATTATTCTTCCCAGAAACTGCTAAATTTCAGAGAGAGTCTGCGCCTTTTTCCATTCTCAATAGCTCCGAAAACTGCCTGAAACCTTTTAAGACCCAAAAAAAACTGAAGGTACATATCTCAACGAGAGAAGCACCCGACAAATCGCGAAATCCACGCCATCGATCCCGGGACAAGCGCGAAAAACCCCGCGCATTACACGGACGGACTTGGAAACGTAGAACGAAATGCGATGCAATTTCTGGGTGTTGCGCCTGCAATACAATAAAACAAAAATAGACCGTCCCAAGGGGATTTTAGCGTCGACTGTGGCAAGAGGTAATTACGGACCTAAGATCGCGCTGAACGAAACTCAAAGAAAAAGATCCGAGAAAGAAGTAAAAAAAAAGGAAATGAAAATAATAACAAAAAGGCTGCAGCGTAAAACGAGATGAAAAAAAGGCGCGGATAGTATTGGCTGGGCGAAGAAACCAGCTGAAAATTATTATCATTTCTTAATTCTGCGTCCTCTAACTTGTTGCGGGCTGTGTAATTAAATAGTTGACGGGGCTTGAAGCTTTTGTCGATGAATGAGTCCGAGGAAAGAGATTACAGTAGACGGAAAACAAAAGGGGTCGATTCGGGATAGTAGGCAGGAAAAGTTTTAAAGAGAGGTTTTTTGAGAAAGTATATTTTTTTCGGGATTTTATGATTTTTATTCTTGGACCATATGGTTACAGAAGTACGATTTTTCAATTTTACTAATTTTGAGATTTTGAAGTTATACAATTTTTGGAGTGCCTAGTTGCAAATTTTTTTGTATGAATTTTGTAGAGTGGAATTTTTTTTGTAATTTTCAAGTCACTCTGCTGAATGTTTGTTTTTTTAATATTTTATTTCCAGTAGAGATCATATTTGTTCAGTGTGTATACAATATAAAAAATTTTTTGGTGTTTTTATGGATTTTTATATAGCTTCCTAGAATTCGGTGCTGCAGGAATCAAAGTTCTGAAAATTTTGCAAATTTTTGTATATTTTGGGAAAAAAATATCCACATTAATTATGAGTATTCTTGAGAATATTGGAGTTTTTTTTTATATTATTTCTGAAATTTGGTTGTATTTTCTAGTATTTTTCTAGATTTGTGGTATTTTTGTGGTTTGCGATATAAATTTTTAAGTTTTTCATTACAAATTTCAACTACATTCAGTATTTGCAGCGACTTTATGAAACAGTATCTTTTAAACAGATTTTCATTTTTTTTTTGTATTTTGCTTGAAATTATACAATTCAAGAAATTTTCTTATATCTTCACGGATGTTACATAAATTTTTAGAAATTATTCTCTTTAATTTAAGGTTTTAAGAATTTTCGAGATAATTATGACAGTAACATATTTTTTTTAATTGATTAATTTCTAGTATCTTTCGTATTTTTAAAGTGTTTGAGAGGATTTGAAAGATACTTCGATATTTTTATAGATATTTGTAAGTCGATGTTTTAGAATTCAAATTTCAATAGATTTTTTCTAGTTCATATATATATTTTTTTTATTTTGGTATTCTCATTTTTTTCATGTTTATAAAATTCCGTATATATTTTGAGTATTTTTATAGATTCCTTGTATTTTCATTTATTGCTGTATACTTTTCTTTAGAATTTGATGTTGTTGAATTGAAAATTTTACAGATCCTAAATATTTATTGATATTTTTCAGTAAACATTGTTTTTGAATATTTCTATGAATTTTTGTCGTTTTTTTTTTACAATTCAAAAAAATTTTCAATATTTTGATGGATCTCTATTTAGATTTTCAGAATCAGATGTTCAAGATAAAAATTTTTCATATTTTCAGCAACTTCGTAAATTATAATTTTTATTATCATGCATTGAGTTCAAATAGTTTGTCGAATTTCTATTTTCTGTACTAATCAGATCGAACATAATTAATTAGAATACTGTTCAAGAAGTTAGTTCTTTTGGATTCAGAAATATTATTATTGTTGAGTATGTTAAAATTTAGAACTATGAATTTCGTGTAACTATGAGAATTTGGATGAAACCATTTAATATATCCAGATAAATGTTAAAACATTCTGGATAATTAAAAATTTTTTTTTTTATTACCTATAATTTTTTAAATTTATTATTTGATTCTCATCATAATGATTATTTCGAAGCGTATGTTCTATTACTTGTATTTTCTTTTTTACATTTATTGCGATCACTTGTTTTTTTCTCACATCTAATAACAAAAAATTATAGCTAACTGTTGACAAGAGTTTAAATCCCTCTAAAATGGAAAAAATAACATGTTTTTTTTTATTTGCAGTAGATTTGAAACTGACCTCAAGAAAAAACTGTAATTTTTTGTCGCGGTCTTGTTAGACACCCTGTACATTTTGCGTGATTTCCAAACGACGGAACAGGGATCTCGTAAAAATACTTATGTTTCGTGATAATTTCAGTTGGCTTCGATTTTTAGATGAAGAAATAAAAGAAGGGCTCAAAGAAAGAAGACGGTTCTTCCTTGAACAATTAAAAGATTTTCAATGTCTTGTAAAAAACGAGGGGAAGGTAATTGCTCGAAGAACGAAAGGCTCTTGAAAAGAGTATCACCAAAGTGTAAACGGCAGTAAATGATTATTTTTAAAGGATCTTTTGTTGACTCCCTGATGTTGCAAAAAATTAGTGTTTTCAAGTGCAGAAATTCAGGATATTTGATGTGTTGTTTGGAAAAATATTTGATATGAACTATTGAGGGTTTTTATTATGTTATGAAAATTTTTCGGAGAATTCTCAAGGAGCAAAACCTACACCGTTAAAAATTTTTGTCTTAAATTTAAGAAAAACTGTATAACGCCCATTACAATACCCTGTATTAATAATGCATTTATATTATTATAACAATATGACATCAATTAAGTTCATAATTGTGAATTGAATTTCATACATTGATGTATTAGAATCATATAAATATATTTGAGCTAAATTTGCTTTTACATTCATTTCATGCATGTAACTGAGACTAAATTTTTTTTTATACTGGTTGCATAAATCTAAGATAAATTTTGAATGCTATGTGTGAGCAATGTATACAAATCTAGTAGGTGTTTCGAGGTAATACACATTTAATAGATGTGTTACGTTCATGTTAAAATGTCTGAAAATGTCTAAATATGTCTAAAAAGTGTCTAAAACTGTCTAAATAGTGTCTAAAATTGTCTGAGTGTTGTCTAAGAATGTCTATATAGTGTCTAAAAATGTTTGAATCATCTAAAAATGTTTAAGTAGTGTCTCAAAAGTGTAAAAATGTCTTAATAGTGTCTAAAATGTCTAAAAAGTGTCTAGAAATATCTAAAGAGTGTCTAAACTTGCCTGAAAGTGTCTTAAATGTCTGAATCAAGTCTAAAATATCCAAGTGTCTAAAATGTCTAAAAAGGGTCTTTTTCACTTTGGTCAGATTGTGACATATTTCAGTTCTTGGGACATATTGTGACAATTTTTTTACTTGGGTCAGATTGTGACATTTTCACTTGAGTTAGATTATTTTAATAAATGTATTCATGGTTCAAATATCTAGTTTATAAAATTTGAAGTACATCAATTATGCTTGCATGAAATCTAAGACGAGTTCTAAATGCTATGTGTGAAAAATATATAAAAATTAAGTAGGTGTCTCGAGGTAATACACATTTAATGGATGCGTTTCATTCATGTCAAAGTGTCTAAAAATGTCTAAATATGTCTAAAGAGTGTCTGCAAATGTCTAAGTAGTGTCTAAAAATGTCTGAATCGTCTAAAAATGTATAAATAGTATCTCAAAAGTCTCAAAATGTCTAAATAGTGTCTAAAATGACTAAAATTGTCTAAAATTGTGTGAAAGTGTCTTAAATGTCTCAATAATGTCGAAAAAGTCCAAAATTGTCTGTATAGAGTTTAAAAGTCTGTCTAGTGAGTGTCTAAAGTGTCTTTTGTACTTGGGTTAGATTGTGACATATTTCTGCACTTGGGTAATATTGAGACAGTTTTTTCACTTAGGTCAGATTGTGACATTTTCACTTGGGTTAGGTTCATTTAATAGATGTACACTCGACTTCCCCATCTTTGACGTTCACTTCTTTATTTTTTTCGCATCTTTACGATGCATCCGTTCACTACTTTACGACTGGGAAGAGTTTCTATTGGTTGCGCTACAACCACGTGACATGAGTAGCCAATCAGAATGCTCCGTCTTTGTTCGTAAAGTAAGGAACGTTTTCAGTCCCGAGAATCGTAAAGTTGGGGACGTCAAGTGTATTCATGTTTCAAATATCTAGTTTATAAAATATCAAGTACATTTTAATACATCAATTATGGGAAGTGCATTAAACTCAAGTAGGTGTCTCTAAATCATACATTTTTCAAACATGTTTACTTAACCTACGTTTTAAAAATCAGGCCTTCGAAATATTAAACACATTTTAATACATTTTGAATAAAAAGTGTATGAAATTTAAGAAAACCTTTAACAACGTAGGTTTTGTCAGGTCAATTAGAAACCTTCGTACACCCTGAGAAC
The DNA here is from genome assembly GCA_030522825.1 of Platygaster orseoliae. NCBI lineage: Eukaryota > Metazoa > Arthropoda > Insecta > Hymenoptera > Platygastridae > Platygaster > Platygaster orseoliae. The sequence goes on from JAPYZL010128836.1 coordinate 6,654, forward strand.
GTATGGATTTCCACCGTCCTGAAGACAAAGTTCCATTACGAAACATATTTAGCAATTGCGATGTAAAAAAAGTAATAATAATCTGTGGACAATCGCAATCAGACTGAGCGAGGCGATTGTTCGATAATGCCACGATCGAAATCGGGCCTCATAAATATCGGCAGCAACTAATTACGCGGGGAAGCGTTGCATAGGGGCGGACAGCGCGGCTGACCCTTGGATTCCAATGCGGCGGGCAATTGCGCGAGCGAGGGAACGATCGCGCAACAGAAAAATAAAGAGCATGCATTTTTCGCCCACGGAGACGTAGCCCCGAATCGCGGACCATTTAAGGCTTCCATAGTTATTGCAGTGAATGTTTACAGAGGCTGGAACCGTATTTTTACGAACACTGAAGATAGTGCGCACCAAGGGTGTCTAGTTTTAATGAAAGTTTATTTATATTGACGAAATGAGAAATTTCTACTCAGTCTTTATCAAATGATGAATTTAAATTTTACGCGTTATGGAATTTTTAATCTTTTTAAGGTCAGGAAAATTACAAATAATTAGAATTGTTGATTCAATTATTGAAGAATAAACCAAAAAACCGATTTGAACTGAAACAAATTTTGTTTCAGTCAAAAAAATTTGTCTCAACTAACAATTTATTTGAGTAAATCAAATTGTTCTTTATAAATTAAAATATTTCGAAACTCAAAATTTTCATAGTAACAACTAATATATAACAACACCGAAAATAAATTCGTCCACGAAGACAAACATTTTTTCCTGGGAAGAAAATGCTAATTCGTCGTGTCGAAATCAAAATTCAAAAAAATAATGAACGCCGTGAAATCAAACGAGGGGAATTATCGATGCGGGCCACGAATTTGGCTTGAGCCGAAGCGTATTATTTGATCAACATTCGGATGTACGTATCGAATGCGAAATTTCGATAAACCGGGGCGGCGCTTAATGCGCCGAGGCATCATTGACCCTCGGCGGCGTTGTTAAGTGCCTTCTTTCTCCCGCGAGATACACGGGGAAAAATGCAAACGAGGTCTTATGGAAGGATCCGGGCGATCGTTGCACGGCCTTTTGGCGGGGAAATGGCGTTTGGGATGAATGGGGAAGTCGGTATTTTTCACCAGGATGCGAGGGAAATCGCTCGATCCGTAATTATTGGCCTGGCTAATTGTACGATGGTGTGTGCAGAACGCATTGTGCGCTTTTTTTGCAGCTTGATCCAAGTTACAGTGAGGATTTCATTATTGCCCAAGAATATATATGAGAATGTTAACAAAATATATTTTCCGTAAAGAAAAATGAATGTTTTCTTTTTGTTTCAGGTAAGGACACAGAAAATCATTTTGGTGCACCAACAAGTATGTAAAAACCTTCTTTGTTCAGTTCCATCGTCTTGTCAGACTTCTGAAAAAAGACGACTTTTCCCCCACTGCCAGAAAAAAGTTGTACACATCATGAGGTTGAAATTTCTGCTCCTCAGGTGCATATCATACTATTTCTTAGTATTAAAAACAAGGGAAATGAGAGGTAATGATTGAAAGGCCCAAAATAATGGGTAAAATGAGAGATGTTTTCGTCTCAACTAGATCGAATTTAAAATAATTCGGCCGGGGCGAATGGGATCATCGTTGGGCTATCGATTACACGTTTCTACGGTTTATTTACCTCGGAACGTATACGAGGGCAGAGACGTAACTCCCAGCAAAAGTCCAGCTGTAGAGGTCGAAGTGGTTAAACCCGAGGTAATAAAGTTAATGCGCTCGGCGCGGTAGTTGAATTCTCCGCTTCTCTTCTCCCGTACATGGCTTCCACATCGCCTTTCCGACCCTTCATTTTTTTCGACAACTTTTGCGTATTTTTTCCCTATTTTCACGTTTTTCGGAAATCCTGGAACTTCGTTAATGACGACTATTTTAAAATGAAGAATCGCGATGTCTGGTGAGGTAGAAATTCAGGTTCTGATATGGGGAGTTTGGGAAGACGATTACTTAATATCTTAAAAATTGAAAAATGTTCTAGATCTGACTTCAGAGGGCTGTTTTTTAAATTTCTCTAATGCATAATGATATTGCTGTGGTTTGTATTAAAGTGGCAATTATTTTGGTGACATTGGAATTTTTTTATTTGTGTCATGAAAATCGAAGAAAATGATAAAATTTATTTTATGGTGAAGTTTGACACTTGGCACTGAGATAGTGGATTTTCGAATGGAAAATACATTATTTTTCGCATAAAATTCATCACTTTTTTAGAAGTTAACAGGATATTTTGAAACTTGGGAGAGTTTTTTTAGAAATTAAAAAAAAATTTTTCGGATTTTTTTCTATCATTGTCATCGTGTATCAGCTTTTAAATCACTTATCAGAAATGATAATAATGATAATGATCAACGAAAAATCTAAGAAAATTTTTTGTTGTCCCCTCTACTATTTTCTCAAACTTTGCTAGTTCTTGAAAAAGTGTTCGATATTAAGGTTAAACACGAATAAAAGTATTTTCAAAATAAAAATAATGATCGATTATTCAAAAATTAGTATTCATTTTTTTGGGAAAAAAAAATTGTTGGTAAAAAAATTTATTTCGAAATCTAAAAACACTATGTTCGAATCTTAATTTTATGCTGGTTTTTTCAAAAAGTATTTGCTTATGGAAAATCATGTTTTTAGTCTATCGCAAAAGCAACGTTGCCGACCATTTTCCCGAATCCCTTTTCCCGAACGGTAATTTTTCCGAAAACCGTTTTCCCGAATCCGTTTTCCCGAAAGGTCTTTTTTTCGAATGGCCATTTTCCCGAAAAACCATTTTCCCAACAGTATTTTTCACGAATCCGTTTTATCGAAGGGTTTTTAATTTTCCCGAACGGGAAATTTTCCTATCAGCCTAATGTCTAGAAATGCCATAGTTACGCATTTACGATTTTTAAATTTCAAAATTGCAATAAAAAATTTTATTAATTAAATAAAGTTTTAAAATCGTATTTTTTAATTAGTTTGAAATAAAACTTTATATTAATATTTTTTGATTTCGAAATAAAATAAAATTTTATAATTTTTTGATTTTTAAATAAAATAAAATTTTATAATTTTTAAATTTAAAATTTTTACCATGACTCTTTTTATTGAAGACTCTTATTATGAAGTTCATAAATGTATACAATTAAATTAAAAGTGAAATTCCAACCGAAATTCAGAAATTAATACTTTCGGGAAAATTGTCATTCGGGGAAAAATACTTTCGGGAAAATGGCCATTCGGGAAATAATACGATGGGAATAATGACATTTCGGGAAAATGGTCATTCGGGAAAATGACCATTCGGGAACTTGGATTCGGGAAAATGACCGGGAATCCAAAAGAAAATTAACTAATGAAAAAAATTTTTAATACTCAGAAAAAAAATTTTTTAATTTGAATAATTTCTATGTTTATTACAGTTATTTGTTCTCCAAAAAATTTTTAACAAGCACATCTTTAAATTATAACTTTACAAAAATAAATTAGAAAAGGCTTATTATGAATTCAATTTGTTGGAAAAAATTTGATTTATAACTAATATTGAGATATTCAGATAAACTATTCTAAGATCTTTGATTTTCGTTTTTTGAAAAAGTATGCTGTCCTCCAAAAATTATAAATTTGGTTAACGACAAGATAAAATGAATTATTTATTCATAACAATACTTTAATATGAAGAAAACTTTTTTTACGATCCTTATGTTTTGTTGCTTTTTTGGAAAAACGGTGCAAATAATTGAAAAATTTATTTTTAATTATTCCGTTGGAAAATATTTTTAATATTCGAAATCTTTACTTTTGTTGGTTTAAAAAAAAAAAATTTGTGTCATTTGAAAATGTTGCATCAAGAAAATATTTCTGGAATTTCACTTTTCAGCAAAAAAATGTCAAAATCTCGATTTGATGTGGGCAGAAATTATGTAGTTACGAAATAAAAATAGTAATTGTACAAAAAATGTAATAATCATGTAAAAAAAATGTATCCAAATACATAAAATGTGGTTTCCGAAATTATTTAATGATCTTAAATTCAAATTTCTCCGTATCACGAATTTCTTTATTCAATTTTCATGACTCAAAACAAATTCATACCATCTCATTTTACTCAACAAAAACTAATTGCAATTGTTAAAAAAATACGTAACTTATGTTTTGTCGCTTTTTTGAAAAAGCGGTGCAAATAATTTGAATTTTTTTTTTTTTCAATTAATCCGTTGGAAAATATCAAATAACTGTTTCACAAAATATTTTGAATATCCGAAATCTTTAATATCGTTGCTTTAAAAATAGAAATTTTGTCATTTGAAAATGGCACATCAAGAAAACATTTCTGGTATCTCAATTTTCAGCAAAAAAATTTCAAAATCTCGATTTGATGTTGGCAGAAATGATATAGTTACAAAAGAAAATTTTAATTTACAAAAAATGTAATAATCATGAAAAAAAAATTTCCGAAAATACATCATGTTTTTAAATTCAAACTCTCTGTTTCACGAATTTTATTCAATTTTCATGACTCAAAACAAATTTACCCAATCTTATTTTACCCAACAAAAATTAGTTTTAATTGTTAACGAAATACATAACTTCCCATTAATGATTCGACGAATCCATGAGCGAAATGTTTGTCGCAAACGTCCCCAAAAGCGATTCTATTCTGGGCCCTTGGTCTCTTTTATTTCATTTTTGTCCTTTTTTCTCGCGGATCCCCGCATCTTATTCCCAGCTTTTATCACTTGGCACGACGATCGTGCGCCCCGAGATTCAGTTTCGCCAATTAAAGTCTTCCCCGCGGATATCGCGGGGCGCGAGAACGACACGAAATCGTGGCATTATCAGCTCTACCTTCCGGTCCTCCTGTTCTTCCAGCTTCCAAGAGCCTTGGAAGAAATTTACTCAAATCGATTGCATCTCCAAAGACCCCAGGAACAATTCTTCGACTTGTTTGCTTCTGCAGTACGTGTCACAGGAGAGTAAGGACACTTTTCGAAGACTTTTAAAGATATTCCTTGCTCTTCTATTTATGAACTCAGAAAATTTTATAATGATTTCTTTGAATTCTCATAAATTGAGAATCCAAGATTATAATATAAAATATCAAAGCATTGTTTGAATGCATAACTTCTGGATGATGAAATTTTTTTTTTAGGAATCAATAAAGAATTGTGATTTTTGAAATGTTTTCCAGAATTTTCGAGAATATTTTTTTTATTACCTTTTTTTCTATCAACAAATTGAGTTATTTTTTCTCTTCAACTTACTCACTCAGAAAATTTTACAATGATTTTTTTGAATTATCAAATTATTATTTTTTATTATTTTTTATAATATCAAAGTATTATTTAAATGCATAACTTTTGAATGATGATATTTTTTTATAAAAGTCGATAAAGAATTGTGATTTTTGAAATGTTTTCCAGAATTTTAGAGAATACTTTCTTTTTATCACCTTTTCTTCTATCAACAAACTGAGTTATTTTTTCTTTTCTACTTACCTACACACTCAGAAAATTGTATAATGATTTTTTTGAATTATCAAAAAATGAGAACCCAAGATTGTGATATAAAATATCAAAGTATTATTTAAATGCATAACTTTTCAATGATGATTTTTTTTTATAAAAGTCACTAAAGAATTGTGATTTTTGAAATGTTTTCCAGAACTTCAGAGAATACTTTCTTTTTATCGCCTTTTTTTCTATCAAGAAACTGAGTTATTTTTTCTTTTCTACTTACATACTCAGAAAATTTTAAAATGATTTTTTTGAATTATCAAAAATTGAGAACCCAAGATTGTTATATAAAATATCAAAGTATTATTTAAATGCACAACTTTTTAATGATGAAATTTTTTCATAAAAGTCAATAAAGAATTGTGATTTTTGAAATCTATTCCAGAATTTGAGAGAATTTTTTTTTATCACCTTTTTTTCTCTCAACAAAGTTAGTTATTTTTTTTTCTACTTACACATTCAGAAAATTTTATAATGATTTTTTTGGATTCTCATAAATTGGAAATCTGAGATTGTTATATAAAATATCAAAGTATTATTTAAATGCATAACTTTTGAATGATGAAATTTTTTTTTAAAAGTCAATAAAGAATTGTGATTTTTGAAATGTTTTCCAGAATTTTAGAGAATATTTTCTTCTCATCACCTTTTTTTCTATCAACAAACTGAGATATTTTTAATGACTTAATACTGATGTGAAATTCACTAAAAACGAATGAGAAATAAGATTTCGAAATCGTTTACCAAAATCTGAAAAAAATTTGTTATAACCACTAATATTTTTCGTGCATCATAAAATACTAACAATTAGTGAAAAGAAATGTAAGAAGTAAACTAAAAAAACACAAAAAAATTAAAAGTACTAGAAATTAAAAAATTTTATAAATATAGGTAGAAAATAAGGTAATAAAAATTTATGGAACTATCAATTTCAGAGCACCAAATACAGGAAATCTAAATAGAAATCTATTTAAATATTAGAATTCTATAGAAATACTAAAGAATCTTACAGAATATGTAGAATTATAAAAAATTTGAAAAATACATAAAATAAAAAAAATCTTTACACTCTATGAAATCCATGTAGAACTAATATTCTTCATAATCTTTCAAAAATTCACTAAATTGTACTTTTTCATTTTAAGGGGAGGTTCTCCTCTTTTCGCCCGAAAATGAAACGAAATTTGTTAATTTATTATCGGATAATGGAAAGACATACGAATAAGCGGTTGTGTTGGTTTATTTCACGATCTTTCTAAAATTAAAAAAAAATTTTTTTTCACAGAATTTATAATGCTGGCCCTAAAATGGCCGATCTTGTCAACCTCTGCAAGCGAGAAGTTGTTCGGAAACTTCAATGCTGTAGCCACTTGTAGTGAAGTGAGAT